>PVKN010023879.1:0-14606 GCA_004027915.1 Capromys pilorides
GTGGAACTGAAAGTTTTGTGTTAACTGTTTTGGTAAAGGAGTAAGGTGACCTGAATAAGGAAAGGAAATCCTGTCACAACTTCTGTGGGCCTCATTAGGATCTTGGAGTGGGATGAATGGTGCTAACCTCAAAAAGACCTGTTTACTCAGTTGTGTCTTTCTCTATGTGGAAAATATGTCTTTGGATCTTAGAGAGCCACTGTCATAAATTATCAGGTAGGTTATACATTACATAGATAGATAGATAGATAGATAGATAGATAGATAGATAGATGATAGATAGATAGATAGATAGATAGATAGATAGCTTAGAAGAAGAAAAGATGGAGACAGAGGTAAATAATTATGTAGACACCAGCTAACAAGGAAAGAAATGATTCTTTAGAGGCTTCAGAGGTAGTGCGGTTTTGCAAATACGTTGATTTTGGATTTTGGGCTTTTGTTACTGTGTAAGAATAAATTTGTTTTAAGCTGGAGTTTGCAGTCATTTGCTGCAGCAATCTTAGGAAATAACATCAATTTGGTGATGTAAGACTGAAAGATATTTATTGGAATAAACACGGTGTTCACATCTTTCCTTGCAGAACACTCTTGCACAGAAGCTGGATGGAGATGCAGAGATCATTGGACATACTCGAGAATTCACAGGTCAAATACAATCTGATTTTCCTGAGTGGAATGATGAGGGAGAGGCAGACCAGGGATGAGTAGAGGCAGGGAAGACAAAGGAAGACATTGAAGAGAAAAGGAGATCCAGGGGAAAGATCAGCCAATATACCCTTAGGTTTAGGTATGTCGTGGGTTGAAAGTTCTCAGTCACATGGATTGAACAGCAAAGAGCTCCCAAACTGATGTCCAGTGAAAAAGTAGTGTATCTCAGAAGCAGCGTAGGACCTGTGCAGCCTCAGGTTTCTCTGGGTAACTCAGCAGCTGAATGAATAGTCTTTCAGTTATCAGCCTTATAAAATCTGGATAATGGCTTCTGTGCAGAAGGGGAGAAAGGGGAGGAGTGGAGACATTGTGAATGGTGGACTGAGTTACAAGGTGATCATTTTGTCTCAATAGTAAATGTATTGCATTCTATTCTTCAAGATTTTCAATTAAAGCTCTAACTACTCCTAAAGAAGACAGTCTATGACAATAATATATAACATTTGTTTATTGTAGCCCAGCCACAAGCACATAACGCACACCACGTCGCTTTTTCCTGTGCCTTGTTGCACTGTGGAGTGAGTATTATTGGGTTCCTCTCTTATTTTTACAATGAGGAAATGGAGACTCATAGAAATTAGGTGACTAATCCAGTGGGCCACAGCTAATAAGTAAAGGAATCAAACATAGGCTGAGCCCATCATCAACACATGCAAACACGGGAGCCAGGAGACCAAGGTCCCATAGGTTCTTTGGGAAGAAGGAAGGAGCCTAGGGTCACTCTACTTGCAGAATTTTTTATTCTGGATCAGAAATTCTGACAATGGAATTTTATAGTGGTTTTGTTCAGTAATTTTGGTGCTTTGATTTGTAAGTGGTTTTGGATGCCTATGGCAAGGTGATGTTTTTCAGAATAATGGAGAAGCAGTGGGCAAGGTAGAAAGGGCAGATGGTTGTAAAACCCCATCCTTGTGCCATAGTGACTGAAAGGTCTCAAGAAAGTCACAGATGTTCTCAGCCTCTGATTTCTTGTTTTATTCTCTCTCTCTTTAATTAAAAGTATACACTCACTATTCATGAAGTTTACATTCATTATGGGGAATGGGTACATGTGAGTAAGTGTTTTTTAATGTTAGTCTCTTCCGTTCCTACCCACCTCCCTTCCTGCTTCTCTAAATCCCCTTCCCTCACTGTCATTACCATTGTAGTTATTATTATTTTTAACTCATGCTTATGACACATAACATTTACATTAATTATGGCTATTAAGTTCCTATACACAGCACATCTTAATTCTTCCTACTTGTACCTTCCCATGGTCTTCTGGACTCCTTCCCACTTATGACAGAGCTATCCCTTTGTTTCTTTCTATCTAGCCTTACTTTGCTCTTTATAATTTGCCTCACATAAGACATACCATACAGTCTTTTAAACTTGTGTGTCTGATTTGTTTCACTTGCTGTTATATTTTACAGGTGCATCTATTTTCCTACATATGTCTCCAATTTATTCTTTTTTATAGCCAAGTAGTATTCCATTATGCATAGATATCACATTTTCTTTATCCATTTGTCTGATGATGGGCATACAAGTTGCTTTCAAATTTCTCTATTACGAAGTGTGGTGCTGTAAAAATCGGCATGCAAGAATCATTATAATATAGTGTTCTTAACTCTTTGGGGAAGATACCTAGTAGGAGTAGCTGGGTCATATGGAGTTTCTAATTTTAGGTCTTTGAGAAATCTCTGCAATCTTTTCCATAATGGTTGTACTAGTTTACATTCCCACCAGCAATGTGAGGGCCCCTTTTTACCACAGCCTCATCAGCATGTATTGTTCTTTGATTTCTTGATCATCATCATTCTTGTTTGTCAAGATGGAATCTCAGAGTTGTTTGAATTTGCATTACTGTAGTAGCCAAAGATGTTGAATTTTTTTTCATGTGTTTCTTGTCCGTTTATACTTCTCTCTTGAGAAATGTCTGTTCATTTCGTTTGCTCATTTCTTGATTAGGTCTTTTTGTGTTAGCATGGTCTAATTTGTGGAGCTGTTCTTTATATATTCTGGATTTTAGTTTGATTTCTGAAGAATATCACCTTTCTTATTTGTCAGGAGTAATGTTCTTGGGCCAGCCAAATAGCTCAGTGGATTAAAATGCCTACAAACAGACACAGGGATCAGGAGTTCGATCCCCGGGCCTGCTGTGCTGGCCCCATCCCAGAGGTGCGCTGAGATAGCAATTGAGACAGGGAGTGGTGGTGCATACCTATAATCCCAGCTCTTGGGAGGCTGTAAACAGGTGGATCACTATGAGTCTGATCTACTAGTGAGACCCTGAACACCCTGTAGACCGTTTCCAAAAAAAATAGAGGAGTGAGTTAAGCACACACACACACACACACACACACACACACACACACACACACACAGAGTTTTTAAATAAATCATGTATAAAACTCTATATTCATATATGTGTGTATAGTTATGTACAGTAAGTGACTAAATACCATGTGTCATTCTTGGCACACAGGAGGCATTAAATAGATTATCTTATATTATTACTATTATTCTTTTTATTATAATTCCAACAGCCTCATAGTATGAATATTTGTTCCTGAAAAGTTTATTTAACAAAAATTAGCCATTCAGACCAATGCCTAAAATAGAGGAGAAATGAGGACTTTTTGAAGCTTGCTATCTTGGTAGTGTAAAACAGTAGTACTGGGGTTTTAATCTGGCTGAACAAATTGAAAATAAACTTAACATCGGCAACCACATGGACACAATGAATCCTGCATGCCTCAAAATAGATGAATTTTATCAGTGACTTTGAAAACATGACTTAAAGGAAAAATTACTCATTAAGATGGCTTTATTCTCTTAGGTAAGACGCCAATCTGGCTCTGAAAGGCAGGACTATTGGCTATCAAATCCCGTTTCAAGACTTACAGGAATAGTGATGAGAGGAGGTGGGAGAGGCAGGTCAGACACAGAGGCAGGTTTGGTGGAAGCAAGCTGTAAATAACTCTATAAATGTTAGAGAATGGGATGGGTGGCATTTAAAATAATAAGTGAGCCCTACCTGAGTAGTCACTCCTCCTGACCTTTTGGGGAATTACACTGACCAGCATCTTAGCAAAGGGCATTTATCAAAAGAACGCTGGTTTCACTTGCAGAATCTCTGATGACAACCAAGGTGGGTGGATTGCTTGGTGTGTGCCAGGACTTGGGGATCTGGGTTGAGCCTGTGCCATTCTGAGCTGCTTCCTGTTCTGAAGTTTATCTTTTTGGAAAGATACTGAGCAGAAGGAGCAAGGTCAGACATCACAACTGTGTGGGAATAGTGACCCCATATTACATAGCCTTCCATTTTTCCTCTGTCCCACGACCCTGCAAGGAGGCAAAAGTCTTAAAATGTACATGCTGCCATTGAAAGTTTTTGGAGATGAAGCTTTTTGTTTTTGTTTTTTAACTTTCTGTTAGCCAACTAGATACAGCTGAAAAGAAACATGTCCTTTACCATCTGTCAGAAGCAGTTTTGTGACCTCAGACATGGGGAACTCATTTGATGCAAATCTCAATTGGAAAAAGCTTTGTGAGCGTGCCAGGTTGAAACCCATTACGAGATGCTGACATCAATTTGTATCACATATGATAGGCAAAACCCTGATTTATAGAGCAGCAATGGCACAGCCTTGCAGAAGGACCCGTCTACTTAGCCTTCCCACCTTCCTTAGTCACTTCTGAGGATGCTCAGAGCAAGATCTAAAAACATAAGTAGAGCGGATCTTAAGGGCTGTTTCTATCCAGCCACTTTGTTGTGGGAATTCACTGACGTCACTGTGCTTCCTCCATGAAGGGCTTCATGGTCCTGTATGATCAAGGAAAACCACCTTGTTTAAGCTAGATCTTTTAGCTCTGTGAGAAGAGAATAGAATGGGAAGACTATCTAGTGAGCAGAACCTGAGAAGTGGTTCATGCCCTCCCTGCCATTATGGTACTCCAAACCACAGGACATTTGTATAAATTTAGTATGCCATTTTGTTCAAAAGAAAAGGGAGACATGCCTGAGATGATAGTGACCTACTTGTTCATTATCATCAGAAAGGGCACATTACCTATGGCTGGATCTCAAAAGACTGTTCAGCAGAAAGCATACACAGAAAGAACCAGATTTCTTCATATGGTGCTGCTCTCTTGCTAGAATCTGAGGGTGAATAAAAGAGGGCACGCTAACCTTCCTTGTTGCTTGGACATTGTTGACTGCCTACAGCCCTCTCTTCCTCCAGCAGTGGAGGGACCACAGCCTTTTAGGATACGATTATGTCTCTCCCCTATCTTCACATTTACTAAAAGAGAAACAACAGCTCAGAGAGGTGAAGTGTCTGGCAACCGAGACTTGACTGTTGTCAGAAGGAATTTCTCTTGCTCTCTCTTTTGTCTCTGGGCTGCATATGAGCATAAAGATTTATGCAGCTCTCCTGATGCATACAAGCTGCCTCCTTTGAGTTGAAAATATAGGTGCCAGTGAATCCCATTTCTCCCCATTTTACAGTTGTAACTACCTGGAAAGGTTGTTTCATTTTCTTCCTCCTGATTCCACAATTTCTAAAGAAAGAACTCCTTGGCTTGGCCCTCTTTGGCAGTGTTGGATGGGGTGTTGAACACAATGCAAGGCCTTCGCCATTCTGGTGGGAGCCACAAGTAGAGTTGGGAGAGGAGCAATTCTGTGAGTGAGGGCAGGGCTGGGGCTGTTCTGGAGGCAAAGACAAAGTGGACCTTTGCACTGAGCTTGTGATCACTTGTGGTACTTTCCTTTCTCAAATCCTCACAGGAGGATCATGTCCAAGTGACTTCAGTGAAGCCAAATAGTCTTCTCTGTTGATTCTTTCAACCATTATAATGACCACCTAGAAGGCACTGAACTTGAAACATGTTTCTTGGTTCTAAACCATTTCATCAAATTAGACAAAGGGCAGAAAAGGAAGGAAGATGTGATGGCACTAGGCAGAAGTACATCTTAGCTTTAAGTGTCTGATGTTATGTGTTATAGCTGTCAATCTAGCTCCTAGGATGTTTAGCAGCTTCCTTGGCCTCTACTCCCTAGAAGTCAGGCTAGGTATTTAATTAAGGCAGAATTTTAAACTTACTGATTAAGAAATCTGAGATATAAATAGAAGTTATATGGAGAGGCCAAGGTTACTAATTCTGAAGTCAGAACTCTTGAGTTCAAATCTTTGTTTCATTCACTTTCTAGTTTCTTGACTTTGGGAAAGTTTCCTAGCTTAAGAAACTTTAGATTGAAAGGTAGGCTTAAATTTCCTTATCTATGAAATGGGGAATTGATAGTTCTTACCTCGTTGGGTATGTAAATCCTAATGAGCAGAATAGAACGGTGCTGTGGTGCTTAGCCGTTACTCCATAGATACTGAGTTCTGATATCCTGATATTCTTTGAGGGAAGAATATGGTAATTCTGACTCGGTGAGATGTTCAGTTTTGGAGCGAAGGCAGAGCACCGCTTCTCCTCCTTGTTGCACAAGGGCACAGCTTAAGCCATGCTCAGAGCCAAGGTAGAAGCTCACAGCATCACAGTGAATGCAGTTTTCCTGGCTGCCCCTTCACCTGGAGGATAGAAGGCAATGAAGCAATCAAACTCCAGATAAAAGTTGCAGCAGAATTTTCTTTTTTTCCTCATGAAATCTTTCTGTTGTGGTGTTCGGTACACTTTCTGCACAGGGGGTATTGACGATGTGCCATATTTCATTATAGTCAACATTCTATTTTGTAAAGAAAGAGACAGAAAGTTGCTAGTGCCTTGGGGGTGGATTGTGTTGTCCGAATGGAGAAAATCCAGGAGGAAATGGTACCTGTGGTTCAAGATGGATTTTATAACTAAGAAAGAAACCTTAGTGTGGTTGATCTTAATGAGTTCTTTCTGCACTAGTCAGTTAGAATGCACTGTTGCTATTTGGAATTAACTTGCTACCAAGTATAGACATTCTTACAATACTTTTCAAACCTTAAAAGTTTGAAACACCTGGGAAACTCTTTAAAACCCAGCTTCTGATACCATGGGTCTGAGATAGAGTCTGGGATGCTGCTTTCCTAATAGGTGCACATGTGATGGTGAGGTTGCTACTCTGTAAACCACATTTTAGTAGCAAGGATGTAGCACTTCCCTGGTCTGTCTGGCTTATTTACAACCTGTCGAGTTATTCTGACATTGTGCTCTAATGTTAACCACACTGTAGAATCAATCACCTCTTTCTTTATTCATATGTTCAATAAATATTTATTGAACATCAACTCTGTTCCTGAATTGTTACAATGCATGAGTTCATTTCAAACCAATGTTTTTCTGCCTTGGCACTATTGACATTTGGGGCTGGGTAATTCTGTTGCAGGGAGCTGTCCTGTGCACTGTAGGATGTTTAGCAGCTTCCTTGACCTCTGCTCACTAGAAGTCAGTAACACTTTCATTCAAAGTTGTGCCAACCAGGGTTTCTCTGGACATTGTCTAGTTCTCCTTGGGGACAAAGTCACTGTAGAGAGAGAATCACTGGATCAACTCAATTGTGACAACTAGAAGCCACCGTCATGTAAAGTGTGTGCTTGTCAAGGCAGAACTTATTTGTGTAAAGTACATTCATATGCATGATCTTGTCTGAGCCTTGTCAGCACACACTGTTTGCCAGATAGAGTGGAGGACCTCATGGTGGGTTGAGACTTGAGCCCAGGCTCCTCTGGGGTCAAGTCTTGAGCTCCACCCACTACAGTGCAACTTTCTGGGCTCATGGCTGCTTCTTAGAGAAGTTACTGCCCTTCTTTGGTATTCAGTCTTTCTTTCAAGATCATAATGATAATACTCAAACAATGAAAACATTTCTTTTTTTAGTTAGAGAGATGGAATAGTTCAGTGATGAATAGCACTCTGGACCAGCTTGGTCCCAGTACTAACCAATAGTTAACTTTTGCTAAATCTGCTTACTCATAGATGGACTAGGGATACCACTGTGTTCCCTACAGACTTAGTTGTAATTGGACCAAGGGTTAGAAGAAGGCCTGTAGTGTTTATTAGACTATTTGCTATTTTTGTTGTCCCATCTTTTGGTTCCTTATCACTATTTAAGAGGTCATGGTGAGCAAGTCCTGCTAGTCACTTCTCTTCGAAGCTTCTGTAAATAAGTTACCACACAAAGCAAGTATTTTCTTTTTATTGATAGATGCATGGCCTCCAAAATGCTCATCAGAGGGTTCTTAGTTATGCCTTGACTAAGAACATGGCTAGGTCCAGGGATAAAGAGCCTCTGTAACATTGATATAATAAGAAATGTATATATGGTCCTTTGTCCTGATTCGTGTTGAAACACTCCCAAAACTCTTGTAATTTTATGAGTATAGGGATGAAAGGGGCATATTTTGTTAATTCTTGCACTTATCTCTGAGTTTGTGCAAATGCAGAAAACTTAGTGGGCCCTTGGATGGCACCAAGATGGGGCTGGTTGCCAGAAGAATTAACCATGTGATTAGAAGATTGGGATTCTCAGCCCTCTTGCCTCTCTTTCTGTGTGTATGGGGATGGTGGTGGTGATCAGGGGATGGAGATTGAATTCATCATCAATAGTCAGTGCTTTTATCAATCATGCCTGCTGCAACCGGATCATCAGTGAAGCCTAAGCCAAAGGGGCTTGGAGAGCTGCTAAGCTGGTGAACAAATCTCCTTGTCAGGAGGGTGGAGAACCCCCACTCCTGGAGGGCAGAAGTCTAGTGTGCAGCATCCTTTTAGACTGCAACTTATCTGCCTCTTCATCAGAGGCCCTTGCAGCAATGTGGAATAAGTCAACTTTTCCACAAATCCTTTGAGCCATTCTTGCAAATTACTAAGCATGAACAGGAAGCTCTGGTAATTCCTGGTTTATAGCTGGTCAGGCAGAAGTACAGGAAGTGCAGAGCTAATGACTAGTATCTGAAGCCAGACTGGCTATGCGGGATGAACCCTTAACCCATGCAGTCTGATGTTCATTCTAGTTAGTCAGGATTCGATTGAATCCCTGGGTTCTTGTTGATGGCTGGAAAGTTGGAAGGTTGGAACAGGAAAACACTCGATGACAGAAATGTTGAGC
Organism: Capromys pilorides; assembly: GCA_004027915.1. NCBI lineage: Eukaryota > Metazoa > Chordata > Mammalia > Rodentia > Capromyidae > Capromys > Capromys pilorides. Next base: position 8,777 of record PVKN010023879.1, read on the forward strand.
AGACTTGGATTTCACCTTCCCACTTTTCCTTCACATTGAAGATGACTAACTTGTAGGTCAGGTCTGACTTGAGACCTCTTGCAGCTCTAGGGATTGGGTCAAGGGAAGGCAGCCAGGGAACACAGCTACAACAGCCAATGGGGGCTGCACAGCAGAGAACATTAGTATCTGCACATTAGTAAACCAAATCCAGATTCTTTCTCTCTGACCAGTTGTATTATTCATTCCTCCCTCGTTGGGCAGGGCTGAGGCTAAAGGGGACAAGGGTGTTGGCAACTTCCTTCCTACAAGATGGGACTGATGTCTTTTCTTTTATGGCTGAAGAGGGAAAGCAGGATAAGTCTCCTTGGTTTTTAGGACTGAAGAAAATGATCTTATTTTTCTTTTTCCCAAGTCAGTTTTTATCCTTTTGGCATCTTCTCACTACTTCCTTCCTTAATCCTTTAATTGCTCTGCCCAGGCTGCTGCTGGGGATCACACCTGTTCTTCTTTGGGTACCCTCTGCATCAGGTAATGATCCACATCTCCCCCTGTGAGTAGCACCATATGTCTGAGTGGAGCTTGGGAAGGATCTGAGGATGGCTGAGGAGATGCTCTGACACATGTCACATTTGAGAGTGATGCCCTTGTGTGAAATGCTCAGGCAGAACAGACAGATATCTAGGAGAGTCTGCACTATCTTTGCTTTTAATACCATCTCATTTTTGGTACATATTTCTTGGCATCTTGCTATTTTCTTTTCTTTCTTTCTTTTTTTTTTTTTTTAATATATGTGGTTGTTACAGGGTCTCACTACACAGTTTAGATTCTTAGTGATCGTCCTGTTTGTAGCCTCCCTAGCACTGGGATTATAGGCAAATGTCACTATGCCTGGCCTCTGTGGTCTGCTCAGCCTGCCCTGGGGATGAGGCAGGGGATCCAACTGCAGTGCCCGCACTTACCTCAGCTTGCCCAAGGAGGCTTTTAGTCCACTGAGCTATGTTGCTGGCCTATTGCACTATTTTCACTTAGTGATATCTGTGTGACCCTGGTAATGAATTTTAGTAGTTTTCTAAATGTCACTGGAAGCTACTAGAAGTTTTTGAACCCAGAGGTGTTAGTTCTTTTACTGAGTCTAACAGCATCTGTGGAGAACCCCCCAACCTCTAGCTCCCCAAGCTCTCTACACCTCCAGGTTCCAGCTTCCTGCACTGAGGTCCTGGCCTGCCTCAGGCTGGGCTGCCTGGGCATCCTCCCTGCATCCTCCCACACTGCGCACTCCCTCCCCCACACCCACTGCTCCCTTTGTGCTGTCTCCTAATGCCCCTGTCTGAAGAACTGAGTTCCTTTCAACTCCACTTCTTTGAAATCCCACTCCTTTGATTATTTTTACTACTTGTCTTCTTGAGGGAAATTTCTAATGGTTGCTTTCGTATGTGTCTGTGGCAGGGCATTTACTATCAGCAAATAGACCCTGCCAGTATGATCTCAGCGAACAAATAAATATCAAAATCTTAGAGGTCACAGAAGATAATTACCCAACTGGGGCAAGAAGTTTAGTGATCATTAAATTAGTACTTCCAGGGCTGGGAGCTCACTATCACTGAGGCCAGCTGTTTTAAAAATGGCCAACCTTGACTTTTAAGCTTTACTTTTTTTTGGGGGGGGGTCTTCTAAATTGTAAACATTCTAGATCGCTAACTTATGATGTGTGATTAAAAAAAGTTACAGTGAACATTTACATTTACACAATTTATTACAATAAGACACACTGCTGTGCCTTCCTCCTGAGCTCCCCCTTGCTTAGACACAGTCATCCGTCATCCTTGACACTTCTGGAAGCAGTTCTAGAAGTCATCTTTTGTGAAAATCTTTAGTTGTGCTGCTATTGTGACTGACTCAGTGGCCCAAGTCCATATAAAATGTTTACCTTTCATGGTCCTTTTGACTTTGGGGAAGAGCCAGATCTGTTACAGTGCAAGGTCTGGAGAGTAAGACCAATAAGGATGCTGTAATGTTTGTTTATCTATTTGCTTTTTAAAGAGAATACAAAATAGTAAACAAAAACAAAAACAAAAACATTTAGAAATGATACAGAATGTCACTAAACAAAATAATAGTGATTCAAGAATGGTCCTTGTATTGTGTAATGTTGCCTTTAAATTAGTTTGAACTACTAGATATAAGCATGCAAAATTAGTAAACAAAAAAGTTATAAGAAATTAAGGGCCGGCCAAATAGCTCAGGGGACTAAAGCACCTGCTCAGGCAGATGCAGCGGGCAGAGTTCGACCCCTGATGTGTCATGCCAGCTCTGCCTCTGGGGCATTCTGAGACTGTTATTGAGACTGGGCATGGTGGCATGTGCTGATAATGCCAGCTCTTGGGAGGCTCCACACAGGTGGATCACTACGAGTCCAAACTATGTAATGAGACCCTGTAGACATGTTAGTAAATTGCAGTTTTAAAAAGTTATGAGAAATTTAAAAGGAGAAGAAAAAACATTTAAGCATTAAATGTTCCTTTCAGTAGACTAGCAGCAATCAGCAGTACAATTGTCCAAGCTATCCTGCATGCAGACATAAATATATCTTTTCACCTTTCTTTTGTCCTTTAGAATCTGTGACGTTTTTATGAGTTTGCCTTTCATTGGATGATTCTCAGCCTCAGCTTTCATTATATTTTTGCTCCTTACAATATCTATGAAATATGAATTCCACAGTTGCCTCAGAAAAGGATAAGAATAATGGCTGTGGATATTCAAGGTGTAGGGAGAGCCCTTCAAGGGGGCTTCACGGCAACATGTCTTTTACCACAGTATTGTTACCTTGGACGTTCCCTGTGTTTTGGTCTCACCTTGCATAGATCCAAAATTAGAGTAACCCCATTTTACCTTTTCAGTGACTTTTTGTAATTTCCTCGAACCATGAAGGCTGTTTGTTTCATAAAACATATATCTTGCTCAGTTTTTAAAATTTTTACAGCTTCATTGAGGTGTAATTGAAATGCAACAGACACTTGTGTTTTTTTGTTTGTTTGGTTGCTTGGTTCAGTACCGCGGTTCGAGCTCAGGATCTTGTACAATCCCCTAACCACTCATACTTAAAAAACATGGAATTTGTTGTATCTTTACTTATCTCTACAACTTTGAAACACTTATGCCAAAACAGTGAATGTCCTCATTACTACCAACAGTTCCCTGTGTCCTTTATATTCTCTCCATGCCACTCTTACTCTTTCTATTTCCAGGAAGATCTGATGTGCTTAGGTCACTATGGGTTAATCTGCATTTTCTAGAATTTTCTGTGGGTGCACTCATAGTTTGTACTTTTCTGAGGGGAATGGTCTACTTACTTTTACTTACCATCATTATTTTGAGATTCACCCTTATTGCTGTAAGCACCAATAGTTCATTTATTTTTATAGCTGGGATGTGTTTTATTGCATGAATATAACTACTGTGATTCATTTATCCATTTACTATTTCACTGGAAGCACCTGCATTCTATTATTCATTAGCTATTATACATAAAGCTTACATGAACATTTGTGTAGAAGGCTTATGTGGACTTACATTTTCTTTCTCTTGGGCAAGCAAACACCACAGATTGGAATAGTTGGGTCACACAGCAGGAAGCTCCTATGAGATTGTACCAATTTCTATTCCTACCAGCAGTGCCTGACAATTCTGAGCACTTACCAACATCACCAGTCCTTGATGTGGTTAGACTTTTCATTTTTCTAAACTCCTACTTGTCTTATTTATTTATTTATTTATTTATTTATTTTTTCAGTACCAGGGTTTGAACTCAGGAGTGTGCTTATTCTACTGAGCTATCTCCCAGGAGCTCCTAGTTGTCTTTGATTCTATATTCTTAGAATATACTTGGCATATATTAGTTTTCCCCAAACATGGATTTATGGGAATCTGGCTGCAATTTTGGTTCTTTGCCATTGTCAAGTTATATTTAATTATCAGTTCGACAAAAATGATTCTATCCTGTACAACCAAGTCCTGTTACTTAGGATACCTGCTTGAGGATGAATAGAACATTTTCAAGGAAAACTTACTATGGGCATTTTAATGGGCTGTCCAGTGAAGAGAGTGAAAGTCAGGGGGGTGGCACACAATGATGTTTCCACACCACAGGTAATTTATTCTTGCTTGGATACAGGGCACAAGCAGTAAGTAGAAAGGCAAAAATCCATTGTGAAGTTCCTTGTTAACCATATTGGAGGACTGGTAATTAGAAGCCGTTGAAAGATTTTGAGAGATGGCCTGACATAACTGGAATTGTACTTTATAATGCTCACTCTGACAAAAACCAGTGAAAATGATTGTTTCTCTTGAGATGTAGCGCCTTCCCCCTTCATTATCTCCTTTAGGTTCTGTTGGGTGGAATTAAAGTCTTCCTCTGTGTTTCAAACTTCATATATCTTTGCCTTTAAGGGTTTAAATGGTGGTGAGTGTGGTTGGGCCCTGCAGCTGTGTGTTTGACAGGACTGTAGTTTTTTAAGGTGTCAGCGCTGAGAGGAAAGTTGTGTTTCTTGTAGAAACTATGTTGGCTTAGCTGTCATGTCACTTGCCAGAGCCTTGCAGGAGTACAGTTTCCTAGAGTGTCCATCTAGTAAGATGCTCAGCAAAGCCACCTGGATGATGGAGGTAAGAAACCAGATGGCTGGCTCTCACTCTGTCTGTCTGTCTGTCTGTCTCTCCCTCTCTCTTTGTGATACCCAGAGCTGACACTGAACTGCTGAGCTAAGACGCAGTTGCACCATTGCTAAAATAGTGAAAGCCTTCTATAGTGGCTGGTAAATGGCAGAATTTCTGTGTAGTTCTACTCCTGGGACCCTTGGTCCTACACAAAAAAAGCTTTCAGCAGTGTGCTCTAATGCAACAGCTGGCATCCATCCCAGTTGGTTGGCATCTGCACCATGGTAGCTATTATGGTTATTAAACATCATAAATGTATATCATAATCAAAAAACACAAATTAGCAGCCTAGCTAATGATTGTGTCAGTCTGATCCAGCATATAACCTAAAAGAAATGAAAATCCAGGGCTATCCTGGAGGTGTTACAAAAACACACTTGACTCTATTCCTAAATCAGCACAAATGTTTCACCAATAAACCGGTGTTGTCTGAAGGAAAGCCCTATTATAGAGAATCACCCAAGCAAATGAAAAGGAGCACTTTGATTCTGGCTTATATTTTGTAGAAACTTAAGCATTTCAGTGTCAACTTCCAAGCCAGTGGCTGAGTCTTCACAGCAGGGGCTATTTTCTCTTATCCTAAATGTTCATTTGGAGTAACAGTGAACATAATTTACTTTGTTGTTGGTAACTTCAATATAATTTTCATCATAGTTGAGTTTTAGACACTGAAATTGCCCATAATTGTGTCTATCCTATCTACGGACAATTATAATGGATAATTCCTTTGTTTTCCCAGTAATTTGTTGATGCCTTGCTTGTTACAGGGATATGAAAACATAAAGCAATTTCACCAATTACTGGTAATGTTATTCAAATATTTAATTTATTTTCTGCATACATAATCAGCCATAAATATATTTTAGCTAATCGAGATGACAAGGGTATAATATAATTTGAGCCCAAACAAATTCGAAATAGCATTAAGGAGGAAATTAAAAAGAAAAAACTTTGGAAGGAACAAAATAAGGGGCTGAATCATCTTTGGCTTCTCTCATGCTAAATCTTCCAGTGTGGATCAATTCTTTTCAGTTAAAAATAAAACAATGAAAGGGTTGAACTCAGTTGATGGTGCGTAATGAGCACTTAATAAAAGTTGGTTTATTCCTTCTATCTCTAAAATTTTAGTTGATTATGA
>PVKN010023880.1:0-14603 GCA_004027915.1 Capromys pilorides
TTCAGTGGTCTAAAGCGCCTGCTTAGGAGGGCTCAGGCAACTGCGGGGACTGCAGTTCGATCCCCGGCACCACATGCTGCGCCAGCGCCACCACCAGGGCAGGCTGAGCCAGCCACAAAATGAATAAATAAAGAAACAAACAAACACAACAAGCAAACAAATAAATAAATAAATAAAAATTAAAAAAAAAAAAAAAAAAGAACCTGCAGAGACGCACCAGGCAGGGGTCGGGCAATTTCTGACCTTGATGAGAGCCACCGTGCGTCGGGACTGTGCGATGCCAGCCCCGAGCTCATCCATGCAGTCCTCCACGGCGCTCAGGACTTTGGGCTGCTCAGCCTGTGGACGACATCCTTTCTGAGCATGGCAACCAACACAGGCCCCCACCCTGTACAGGGTCCCAGGACTTGCCAGGGGAGAAGGAGAAGGATGTATTTGTGCACAGTGGGTGTGGTGTGAGGTTCCAGATCATGTCAGAGGTGTCTGGTCCCCAGGCTGCCCAGGCTGTGCAATTCCCAGATGAATCCTTGCTGAGAGGGCAGGCTGTGAGCCCCTATCTCCCCTCCACCAGCCTGGCCATTATGGGGCCATCTATGCATCTCAATTTTGCTCAAATTTGAGAATTTCCTCCAATGGGGTAACAGAGTGAGAGGTAATGGAGGTGAAAAGCACAGGCGGGCTTAAAGCTGTCTTGGGGATCTGTGTCCCCAAAAAAGCCTATGTCCCCAATTCAGACCTGAGAAAAAGGGGATTCCGGGCAAATCCCCTGGGTGTTATATGAGTCACTGCTCCAGGCAGGAGAGACGGAAAATCCCAAGGCTAGAGGCGCCAACACCAGGCTGGAGGCCAAAGGAAACTGGGGGCGAGGTAATGGCCTGTGCAATGCTCCCACCACAGCCCAGAGGCAGGACAGAGGATCTGTGTCCAGCCCTCTCTGTCGCACTGGGGCCCCACCCATCCAAAGTGGTTGCCTCAGCCCAGGGCAAATCTGAACTGAATCAGCCAGGCTGTGGGGTCCAGAGGCTTCTAGACTACGTAGTTCTGGGGGGCTGGGGGACCTGAAAGGGCTTTGGTCTGCCTTGCACCCCAAGGACACTGATGTCCTCCGCCCGTCCTTCCTGTCCTTTAGGCTTTGCACTGGTCCCCCTTCCCTCTCTTTCCATCTCCACCACCAAGAGCAGATGACACACAGTCAAGGCTGGAAGGAAGGCAGATACTCAGCCAGAGAAGAAAATTAAGACCCGACCGAGAAAGGCGGGAAGCCGCCCAGGCGCCTGCTCCCCACCTCCTGGAGCGCGCGCTCCTGCTCCAGCGACACGAGCTCGTGGCCACGGTGCTCCTGGGCGGCACAGGCCTCGCACAAACACACGCGCTCGGCGCGGCAATAGCGCTCCAGAGGCCGCAGGTGACGGGGGCACAGGCTTTCTTCCAGCCGGCGCAGCGGCGGCACCAGGCGGTGCCTGCGCAGGGCTGGACTGCGCTCGTGCGGGCCCAGGTGCGCGGGGCAGAAGGAAGCGAGGCAGGTGAGGCAGGACATGGCGGCGGGCAGGGCCGCGCCCTCGGGGCACGCGTCGCAGGGCACGGGCTCTTCTCCCGACGGCCACGGCTGTGGCGCGCAGGGGGCCGACGGCTCCGGGGCGCTGGGCGGCGCGCTGGGCGCGGAGGGCTCCGGCGTTAGGTCCCGGGGCGGGGTGGGGGCCGAGCTGGGCATGGGCCCGGGTCCGGAGCCCTGGCGCAGCTGTAGCAACTCGCACAGCGTGTGGTTCTTGCGGAGCTGTAGGCCGTCGGGGAAAGGCTCCTGGCACAGCGGGCAGCGGGCTGCCCCTCCGGAACCGCCCGCGCTGCCCGCGCAGCGATGCGGCCAGAGCGCGCCCAGGCAGGCGAGGCAGAAGTTGTGGCCACAGGGCAGCGTCACCGGCTCCCGGAGCGGCTCCAGGCAGATGGGACAGCTGAAGGGCCCGCTGCCGTCCATGGCTCCGCGGCACCGGGCGCCGCCTGTTCCGTCCGCGCCTGGGAGGGACTGGACAGTTCGCGCCCTGCAACGCCCCCTGGGACCGAAGCCAAGGGTCCCGCCCCCTCTGCCGCGGCTTGGCCCATCCCCTTGCGTAGCAGCCTCTCCGAACTCTGGGGGGCTGCAGGGCGCCCCAGTCTACGCTGCGGGTATGTAAAGAAGGGCGCGAGGGCGAGAACACAGGGGGCGCGCAGGTGGGGGCCTGGGAGGAACTTCACCCTCCATGCCCCACCCCTAGCCTGGCCCCGGCTCGGAGCGCTGGTGAGCCCACTGTGCCACTACTGGCGGCACCTTGCACTCCAGGACACCCCCTGGCACCGTTTGGGAAGTTCCTGAGCTGCTGAATCAGAGGAAATAATTGCTGATGTACGTATGTTTTTGCCCCTTAGCGACTCTATTTACCCCTGGTGGGGAACTTAGGCTTGTCTAGCCCTAAAATGGGAAGTTATGTCATCCTCCAAGTGCCCCGTCTGAGGAATTCAATTCCAGTCCTTGAATATTCACACATACCTTTGATGGCACCCAGATAAATAGTTAAAACTTGCCCAAGTATGCACATGAAACAGTTTTCTTTTTTTTTTTCTTTTAAGTACCTGTAATCCAACGTGAGACCCTGCGCTGAGTGCTGGGATAAGAGGCATGCACCATGGCTATCTGCAGTATGTCTTAGTGAAAGTTACACCTCAGTAACATTAAATTCCTGGGGTACATGTCTACTGTCCCAGCAAATCGGGAGACTGAGGCAGAGGATGGAAAGTTTGAGACCAGCCTCAGAAACTTAGGGCGACCCTGTCTCTAAGTAAAAAGGCCTGGGAGCTAGGCTTGGTGTTGCATCCTTGTAATCTCAGCACTCTGGTAGACTGAGCAGGAGTATAAAAGATTCCAGCCTCAAACCTTGCTCGGTAGCCCACGCCTACAATTCCGGCACTCAGGAGGCTGAGGCAGAAGGATCTTTGTGAGATGGGGCCTGTGCCCTGTGAATTTCTCTGAAAGGAAGTACAAGAATTGTTTAACTCCTGGCAAGCTCACAGTCCCAGTCCCTGGTACAAAAGAATAGAATTGTTTTAACAGAGGAACCCAACAGACATTACCTAACTCCAGGTGGTCAAGGTCAGCAATAGCAGGGGTTCTCAGTGTGATGAGGCCTTCTTGCCTCAAGCAGACCCCTGGGGGTAGGGCTATATATAGCTCAAGGACACAGGGCCTGCCAGGCAAGTCCTGAGTTTGATTCCTAGTAGCAAAAGGAAAAGAAAGAAAGAAGGAAAGATAGACTTTTATCTGATAATGAGAAAACCATCATATAAATCCTTCAGTCTGTGAAATACCTGCTGAGTACCTCCTCAAAGCCTTTTGTTGGTGGAACTGGCGATTTAACCCTTTAAAAATGTTTTTTTGAGGCAGTATCTTGCTATGTAGCTCAGGGTAGACTTGAACTTGCAGCAGTGCTCCTGCCTCAGCCTCCCAAGTGCTAAGATAACTGATGTATGCCAACATGCTCAGCAAAAATTCTTTATTTTGAGACAGGATCTCATAAATCTTCAGGGTGGTCAAGCCAGCCTTAAATTTGTGAGTCTCTTGGGGCCAGCGAGATGGTTCAGTGGTCTAAAGCACCTGCTTAGGAAAGCTCAGGCAACTGTAGGGACTGTGGTTCAATCCCTGGCACCACATGCTGCGCCAGCCCCACCACCAGGGTAGGCTGAGCCAGCCATAAAATAAATAAATAAACAAGCAAACAAATAAAATAAAATAAAAAATTAAAAAAAAAAATGTGTGAGTCTCTTGCCTCAGCCTCCCAGAGTGCTGGAATTACAGGCCTATGCCACCAAATGCATCTTAGTTCTTTCATTTTGTCACTAATTACTGTAGAATCTAAGATGTTAGCCAAATAGAGAATTGCGTGTAGGGTAGATAAGAACTTTGTACTCTTTTTTTTTTTTTTTTAATTGTTTATTTTATGCTATGGCTGGTTCAGCCTGCTCTGGGGGTGGGGCTGGCACAGCACGTGGTGCCGGGGATTGAACCAAAGTTCCTGCGGTTGCCTAAGCAGATGCTTTAGACCACTGAGCTATCTCACCAGTCCCTCTTTTTAAAAAAATTTTTTTAGAACTTTGTACTCTTGACATACCGTTTCTTTGTAGCCCAGGCGGGTCTTGAACTCAAAACGTAATGATGTTGGGGCCGGCGAGATGGTTCAGTGGTCTAAAGCGCCTGCTTAGGAGGGCTCAGGCAACTGCGGGGACTGCGGTTCGATCCCCGGCACCACATGCTGCGCCAGCGCCACCACCAGGGCAGGCTGAGCCAGCCACAAAATGAATAAATAAAGAAACAAACACAACAAGCAAACAGATAAATAAATAAATAAATAAAACGTAATGATGTACATCTATAATCCTGGAACTCAGGAGGCTGAGGCAGGAGATCACTGGACATGTGTCCATAGTCTCCCCGACTCTGAAGGCTGTGTGAGGAAGATCTCTTGAACCCAGGAGTTTGAGGCTGGTCTAGGTAACATAATGAAACCCATCCTGGAAAAAATAAAGATATGCTTTAGAAGGATACTGTGCCAACCCCCTGACATCTTCTTTGGAAAGAAAGAACACTGAGATCTAATAAATGCCTCCCACACGCCATACCCTTTGGTGGCCCGTCTCTTAGAAACTCATGTTGTTTTGAGGCAGCTAAGGAGGCCAGAGAAGCTGTGTGACTCACCCACCTCTCTTCACATGGGTGGTAGGTAATCACTTTGGACTGTCTTGAGGAGGCTGGTGGCAGCTTGGCCCTGTGCTGTCATTTCCATGCACTTGAGGGATACAGAGCCCACTCCGTCGTTTCTTCACCCCAGGGTGTTTCATGGCAGAAGCCAGCACCTATGCCTGTCTGCTGGCCCTCCAGCAGACGAGATGTGTAGGGGAGAGGGGACGGCAGGGCTACCTTGGGGTGAGGCACAGGGATGGAGATGACAGAGATGAGGTGCCCAGGTCCCTCCCAGTTCACCTCTTAGTGACAAGGGAGGCTCTGGGCCAACAGGGACAGGTCATTGGGCAGGAGGCCCTTACGAAGAAGGTCCAAGGTCTGTGTTCCTCAGGACCTGCCACAGGAAGGGGATACTAGTGCCTGTCACAAATCGGGTGGTTTAGGAGTACCACAACTTGGGTGGTGTAGAAGTAGCAGAAGTCTGCACTGGGAGTGTCCAGTGCTGTAGATCACTGTCTGGGCTGTGTTCCCTTTCCAGGACTGCAAAAGTAAATAGTAATATTCTCACTGTACAGGAAGCCAGAACTGAAATCAAGGTGTCACCAGAGGTGTTTCCTTTGGTACTGGGGATCAAACCACAGTCCCTGTGATTGCGTAAGCTTGCCTAAGCAGGTGCTTTAGACCACTGAGCTGTCTCACCAGCCCAGAGGATGAGGGAGAATGTCCCAGGCCTGCCCTCCTGCTATTGGCTGCTATCTCTTGATATTCCCTGGATTGTGTATGTACTACTCTGGCGTCTGTCTCTGTTTTTTTATTTTTTTTTTTAATTTTATTTATCTATTTATTTATTTATTTGTTTGTTTGCTTCTTTATTTATTCATTTTGTGGCTGGCTCAGCCCGCCCTGGTCGTGGCGCTGGCGCAGCATGTGGTGCCGGGGATCGAACCGCAGTCCCCGCAGTTGCCTGAGCCCTCCCAAGCAGGCGCTCTAGACCACTGAACCATCTCGCTGGCCCTGTCTCTGTTTTTTTAAACATTATTTATTTATTTATGGTCGGCTCAGCCTACTTTGGGGGTGGGGCTGGTACAGCATGTGGTGCTGGGGATCACACCACGTGCCTATGGTCGCCTAAGCTTTCCTAAGCAGGCACTTTGGACCGCTGAGCTATCTTGCCAGCCCTGGGGCTGGGGCTGGTGGAGCTGTGGTGCTGGGGATTGAACCTTGGTCCCTGTGGTTGCCTAAGCTTGGGTATCTTTTTATTTATTTATTTTTTTCTACAGGGTTTTACTATGCAACTTATAGTGATCCACCTATTTCCTGCCTCCCAACTGCTGGGGTTACAGGCGCACACCCAGACTCCATCGCAGGCTCAGCGCGCTTGAGAGTGGAGCCTGCACAACAGGCGGGGCCAGGAACCGAACCATGGCTCCGGCACTTCCCTAAGCAAGCGCTTACTCCACTGAGCTATACTGCTGGCCCTTTTTGAGACAGGGTCTCACTACACAGTTCAGGCTGGCTTTGAGCTCACTTTTGTAGCCCATGCTGGTCTCAAACTCTCACCAATCCTCCTGCCTCAGCCTCCCAAGTGCTGAGATTACAGGAGTGTGCCACCACGCCCGGCTTCAAGCCTTTTTTTTGAGACAGTATTTCACTGTATAGTGCAGGCCAGCCTTGAACTCATGCTAATACTTCCGCTGCAGCCTCCTGGGGTGCTGAGATTACGCTGTGCACCATTACATTATGGCCAACAGAGGTCAGGGCCCAGGGCTTCACACCTGCTAGGCAAATGCTCTGCCACTGTCTAGATCCTCAACCCAGCAGGTTGTTTTCTTTTTTAAGTAGCTTTATGAATATTAATTCACATACTGTACAACTAGAGTATTTAAAGTATACAGTCCAGTCAGGTATGGCAGTGCGCATCTGTGATCCCAGAGCTCTAGGAGGGAGGGGCAAAAGACTCACAAATTTGAGTCCAGCCTAGCAACTTAGGAAAAATTGTCTCAAAATATAAAGGTTTACATGTAGCTAGTTGTAGAACACCCCTGGTTCAATCCCCAGTACAGCAAATAAACAAATGAATGAATAAGTGAACTCTATAGTCTGGTCCAGTCCAGTGGTCTTCAGGTATTCCCAGGATTGTTTGTTTGTGGGGCTGTTTGGGTGATACAGGATGGTGTGCAGCACCCTGGGCCCTCCCCACTCAGTCCCAGGAGCACTGCCCAGTCATGACCGTCAAAACTGCCGCCCTATACTGCCCTGCATTCCTAAGGGATCAATCCCTAGCTGAGAATGTCAGCTAAAGCCAGAGGCCCAAGGCCGGTCCTGGCCGGGCCTCTGTCTTCCTCAGAGGAAACCTCATTCCTCTGTCCACACAAAGGCAGGGGATTGCCTCCCAGCCCCCTCCCCTCCTGTGCACACATTCAGGCTCTGCCCTTCAAACTCTTCTCCAGTTTGTATTTCTTGCTCCTTGGGAATAAATGCCCAAACAGAGGTACAATTCCTGCCTGGGACTCATGGGGAAGGCTGGGGACAGTGCAAGTGACAGTTCCGCTAGGGCTTGGGTGGGCGGGAGGGGTTGGGAAAAGACTTTCTGGACAGAAGGAGTAGTGAAGAGGGCAGCCTGGGCGCACCCAGCTTGGCAGGAAGGCTGACAATGACTTCCATATGTTGGTTTCCAAAGGAGCCCTGATCATGCCTGTCCCTGTTTGCCAAATCCAAGAACGACTGGATGGGGGACCCAGGGATTGGCACCACCCTGCTCCATGGCTTGGCAGCCAGGCGCCTGGGTTTGCCAACACCATAGATCTGCCTGGTTCTGAAGGGGGTGCTCTCAGGTTGAGGGGTACCTAGAGATGTGTCCTGCTGACGCTCCATTCAGGAAGATTTGCTCCCCCATGAGGAAAGCATGGAAATGTGTTGTCAGGGGGGCGGCACCCACCTCCTCACCCTCTGTCTTCCCTTTTTTCCCTTTTGTGTTTTCCTTTTTTTTTTTTTTTCTGGTATTTTGAGATAGGGTTTCAGTATGTAGCCCAGGCTGGCCTCAAACTCACTTTAATTCTCCTGCCTCAGCCTCCAGAGTTCTGGGATTACAGGTGTGCATCACGATGCCTGGCTTCCTTCTGGTTTTTTGAGACAGACTTGCTGTGTTCAGATGGGCTTCAAAAAGGTGTGTGTGTGTACTACCACTCCCAGTCTCTCTTTCTTTCTCAGAGGGTCTCTATGTGGCCCAGGATGGTCTGGAACTCAGGGGCTCAAGTTTTCCCCTCACCTCTGCCTCTTAAGTAGCTGGTGCTACAGATGTGAGCTGTTATGTCCTGCAGCATGGTGACCTTTTTTTTTTTTCCTCTTGTCTTTGAGACCGGGTCTCACCATGCAGTTCAGGCTGAGCTCAGTTTACAGCCTAGGCTGGTCTTAAACTTACGATATTCCTGCCTCAGCCTCTCTAGTGCGGGGACCACAGGTATGCACCACCCCACCCAGCCTGGCATTTTGATAGCTCATTTCCATGATCAGTGTCTCACAGTCTTTGCCCAGTGTCTGCAATCTTTCTGAAATGAAGTGGCTATTAGGGACAGTGGCAACTTTTGAGTTCTGCAAGAAGAAACAAAAGCTGGGTGCATGCCTGTAGTCTCAGCACTTGGGAAGCTAAGGCAAGAGCAAGAGGTTCATTGTGAGTTCAAGACAAGCCTGGGCTACAAAGTGAGCTCAAAGCCAGCCAAAACTGCACAGTGAAAAACAAAACAAAACAAAACAAAACAAAAAAACCCTGCATAGTGAGACCCTGCCTCAAAAAGACAAGAAGAAAAGGAAAGAAAAGAGGGCCGGGGAGATAGCTCAGTAGAATAAGCGCTTGCCTGGCAAGTGCAGGGTCCTGAGTTCAATCCTTGGTACCACAAAAAGGGGCCAGCAAGATAGCTCTGTGGCACAAGTGCCTGGCAAGTACAAGGTTATGAGTTCGAACTCTGGTCTCACCAAAAAAAAAAAAAAAAAAAAAAAAAAGAAAGAAAGAAAGAAAACCAAGTTAAACCTGCTATGCTGTGGAAATGAACACCTGCAATCCCAGCACTCAGGAGATTGAAACAAGAGGGTCCAGCCTGGGCAATTTAGCACCTTATTGAGACCCTGACTCAAAACAAAACAAATAACAAAGCCTGGCATGCAGCTCAGTGTGAAAGTCCTGGATTCAATCCTCAATACTGAAAATAAAAGGGGGGTTGTATTTATAGCAAATGAAAGGAGTGGCCAAATAGCTCAGCAGATTAAAACACCTGCAGAGGCAGGGACTGGGGTTCAGTCCTGGCCTGCTGGGCACACCCCCGATGCACACTGAGATGGCAATTGAGACCGGGCATGGTGGTGCACACCTGTAATACCAGCCTCCTAAGAGGCTGGACACAGGCTGATCACTGTGAGTCTCACTACGACCCTGTACACCATGTCCTAATTACAGCAAAAATTTTTAAAAATATAACAAATTAATACCTTAAGTTAAAGAGTAAACAGTTTCATGAGTGTGACACAAAACAGGAGCCTGCAGACGCAGCCCCCTTGCCTCAGGCTCCTGCTCTGCGTGGTGACCAGCTGACTCTCACTGGCTCTTACTACAGCCTTTTCTCTGCATTGCTAAATCACATGACAGGGACCTTGGAGCAGCTGCACAGATGCTGTGCTCATGTTCAGGGGTTCCATCACTTCCCCCTGGTGGTCAGTTCCCCGTCTCCTGGGTGCAGGACTTCCTTTTCCCCTACCAGCAGTACTGGGGCCTGACCCAAGGCCTTAGAACTGAGTGGCTGAATAGCTCAGGCTGGGCTTGGACTCGGATCCTTCTGCTTCAGCTTCTCAGAGTGCTGTGCGACCACGCCTATCTGGCTTCCGGCCTGGGAAGTCCATGCTCTGGCGCTTCCTGAAGAGAGCTCCGAGCTTCTGCCAGCATCTCTGGTCCAGGCGCCATCCTTGGCTGAGGGTTGGGATGGGTCCTTTCCTTTCAGAATCTGAAGTACTGGCTCCCGATCTCTGAACAACCGGTCTGAGGCCACTGCAACACACTTCCCAGTCACTCTTCGGCCCCCCTCCTGCCTGTAAAAGACTGGACTTGTCCTTCCACTCCTGTGTCCTCTAACCCACCGCCACAGGGCTGTCTTTTTAAGCCCTCTTGTCCTGTCTCAGTTACCCATTCCCCAAAGCCCAGAAATGGAGAAGAGCTCTGAAGGATAGGCAGAGAAGCCAGTGATACCCACAGGCAACTCAAATGCGTGTCTGTGTGGAGCACCCCAAACTTCATGATTTGTTCTCTAAGATCAGTGCGGTTGGCCTAGAAGAGGTGGCAGATACACCAGAGCCAGCAGTGTGAACTGTGGCAGGGGCTTTCTGGGAGATCCAGGGGTCCCCTTCACTCACGAGGCCACTGCTCTCTGCTTCTCTATTTGGACAGGATGGTGCACGCCTAAATCCCCAGCATTCTGCAAGGCTGAGGCAAGAGAACCGGTCACAAGCTCAAGTCAAGGCCAGGCAACTTAGTGAAACACTATCTCAAAATTAAAAATAAAAAGGGCTGTGGATATGGCTTTGTATGAAGGCCCTGGCTTCAACTCCCAGTACCACAAACAAAAAAAAATTTAAAAACTTTCAAATGTGCTGTTTCCTGACAAATAATTCCATTTTAGGAATTTACCCTTAGTACATAACCATTAATATGTCCACGGCATGGCAATATTTTATATTTTATTTTTGTTTTGGCTTGAGACAGGGTCTGGCTATATAGTTCCTCTTGCCTCAGCCACCTGAGTGGGCATAAGTGTGCCTACTACACCTGGCTAGCCAAAAATACCTTAAATGCCTAATAATGGGTAAGTATTTGTTTCTTGAGACAGGGTCTCACTATGTAATCCAGACCAGCCTTGAGCTCATTGTGATCCTCCTGCTTCAGCCTCCCAAGTGCCAGGATTATAGGTATGTGCCACCACACCCAGCTGGGTAAATATCTGATAGTCATTAGGACGCTTTTGGAATCACTTAGTGGTTCACAGTCTGTGTGTGTGTGTGGGGGGGGGGGGTGTAAATGAAGGCCACTGTTATTTTGTCACATAGCAGCCCAGGCTATGAGATCTGAGACCCCTTCTACTCGTTGTCCCATCCCAAGGGTCTAGAAAGGTGAACTCCAATGTGCAGGCGCTTTGTTCTCTCAGTCAACACAAGTCAGCACCCACCAGCAGGGCTACCTGCCAGCAGTGCACCCACTTGGGGACACATGCCAGGCCTCCTCCAGCCCTAACCCCACATTCAAGGACAGAATGTCTACCTGAGTCCCTGCCTGTCCCTTCCATATTTGCCGCCTGAGACCTCTCTGAAGTCTCCAGAGCTGACAGCCTCCCGGGACACGCCCCTCACAGCTTTTCCATGTTTCCAGACTGGTGTCTTCCAGGCTGTCTGTGGGAGCCGGGGGAGTGGGGAGCCAAGAGAATGCATGCTGGATCTGAGACTCCTACTTCTTCTTCCCTCTTATTTTAGTTCACTTCATTGTTGTAGTTTTATTGAGAAGCAT
This sequence comes from Capromys pilorides, assembly GCA_004027915.1. Taxonomy (NCBI): domain Eukaryota; kingdom Metazoa; phylum Chordata; class Mammalia; order Rodentia; family Capromyidae; genus Capromys; species Capromys pilorides. The sequence continues at coordinate 11,247 of PVKN010023880.1, forward strand.
TTGATGAAAGACAAATGGCACATATTTAAAGTGTAAAAACAGAAAGAGAGGGCTGGGTTTGGTGGTGCATGGCTGTAATCTCAGCACTCAGGAGGCTGAGGTGAGAGGATTGTGAATTCAAAATCACCTTGGACTACAAAGCAAGCTCAAAGACAGTCACCTGAGCTGCATAGTGAGACTGTGTTTAAAAAAAAAAAACCCAAACCAAAACAATAACAACAACAACAACAACCAAAAAACCCCATAAAAAACAGAGAGGCCAGCTGAGAGTGGTGGCACATGTCTGTAATCCCAGCACCCTAGGAGGCTGAGGCAAGAGGACTCTAAGTTGGCCTGGGCAACTTAGGCACTTATCAAGACTCTGCTTCAAACAGAAAAAATAAAGTTCAGTGCAAAGGCCAAAGGCTGAGTTCAATCCCTGGTACAACAAAAACAAAACAAAGGAGAGGCCAAGAGTCACTCCTTTAAGAACAGTGATCTCGGGCCGGCGAGATGGTTCAGTGGTCTAAAGCGCCTGCTTAGGAAAGCTCAGGCAACTACAGGGACTACGGTTCGATTCCTGGCACCACATGCTGTGCCAGCCCCACCACCAGGGCAGGCTGAGCCAGCCACAAAATAAATAAAGAAACAAACAAAACAAGCAAACAAGTAACTAAAAAAAAAAAAAAAAAATTAAAAACCCAATAATCTCTTAAAAAAAAAAAAAAAAAAGAACAGTGATCCCTTTGACCACATAGGGGCCAAGCAGCTCTTGGCCACACAGGCCCAGTGGCACCTGTCCCCAGCCTAGAGCACTACCCCATGGCTTCCTCAGTCAAGCACTAAGTTGCCTGTGGTGCTGGAGGGAGCTGATGGCACAGGGTGAGGGTCCTCCCCTCCAGGAGCCAGAAGACTGGGCAGAGGGGCCGGCTGAAAAGGGCATGGAAGGTGTATAGAAGTTGGGTCTGTGGCTCCAGGCTGTAGAAGGTGAGGGAGCCATGGGCGAAGTCCAAATCAATGCCTAGGAGCTGTGCAGAAACCGGGGGGAGGTGCTTGGCATCCCCATTGTGCCGGGCCAGGACACTGTCCTCTTGGATGCAGAGGCCCCAGGAACAGGACTCCTGGCCAATGTTGTCTGTGTTGGTTCCTAGCTTCTGTCGGGTCAGTTCCGGGTAGGCAACGCCCAGAGTCACTGAGTGGTCAGAGATGCGCACCTCCCAGTAGTGGTGCCCTCCCTGGAAGCTCTGGGCACACTGCACCTGCCAGAGTGTGAAGCTGCCGGGCCGGGCTGGACCTTGAGGCTGGCGACAGTGCTTTACCCGGCGGTCTTGGCAGGACAGGCTGAAGTAGCGGTTGGCACTATCTGGATCAAAGGTCAGATTTCGATAATCTATTGGAGACAGAGTGGCAGAAGTAGGCAGAGGTGCCACCTGTCCACAGAAGGGACACAGCAACTACGACTCCACTAACTGACCACGAAGGGTGGCCTGGGCACACTGCGGGTGAGTGCTAGACGTTGTCACTGCATTCACACCTCAGCAGGACTCTGGAGTAGAAGCTTCACTGGCTAGAGAAAAAAACTGAGGCCCAGAGAAATAAACTAACTTAGTGGAAGAATGGTGATGGTTCTTAGGTCATCTTTTATTTTTTTCCTTTTGCAGACTGGACCTAAGGTCTTTGCACTGAACTATACTATAGCTGTACTGAGTCTTATTTATTTTTTGTGGTATCAGGGATGGAACTTGGGATCTTGTGCTTGCCAGATTGGCTCATATGTCACTGCACTATCTCCCTGGCCCCAGTTTTATTTTTTAAGACAGGGTCTCACTCAGTTGGTAAATTGCCCAGGCTGAACTCAAACTTTCGATCCTCCTGTCTCAGCCCCTCAGAGTACTGACATGACAGGTAGATGGCACCATGACCAGCTTTCAAACCTGTGGCTTAACACGCTATGTTGGCTACATCCACACTGGGCAGACATAGACCAGGACGGACGTCCTGCTTCAAGTGTGTACAAGAAGGACCATGGAACCAAAGCGATGGGCAGGATAGACAGAGTGGTGTGTCGTATCCACCCCAACCCCCCAGCACACATGTGTATACACGCAGGCCAATGTACACACGTACTCACACACGCACAGGTACACACGGGCACTGAGCCTCCTTACTCTGCCAGAGTTTCTTCCTCACTGGACACATCATGCTTGGGACCTGTACCAGGGGATCTGGGGTCTCTAGAGATAAGACAGGGTGAGAGAAGCGGATGAGTCCCACCCCTTCCTGTCCCCTAGTGGAAGGCCACCCAGGCCCAAAAGGGTAAGGAAAGGCTTAAGGTCAGCCTTACCCATGGGGTCCAAGTCAGCAGTCTTGGCTAGAACTTTGGGAGGGGTCCCCTCTTCCAGGAGGAGGCCACACAGCAGGCTCAGGAACTCCTTTAGGGTGCCCAGCTGTTGGTCTTCATCCCATTGCAGGGGGGTCAGTGCTCCAAAGGGTTCTGGGGGCTCAGAGAGTTGCTGCAGTTCCTGAGCTCCAGGAACAGAGGCAGTAAGCTGGGGCACATGAGTAAGAAATAAGGCCCCAGCCCACCACCCTGAGGCCTGGTACCTGGAAGAAGGTCTGGTCATCCACCTGCTCCAGGAGCTCCTGGACCCTCTGACTATATTGAGCCAGGGCATTCAGGTGGCCCTGCAGCCGCTGCTCCTCCTCTAGGGCTGGTGCCAGCACTTGTGTCTTGGCTGCCTCAATATCCCTGAGTGCTGAGATCCGACGCAACTCCAGGGCCTGCAGCAGGCGGCTGAACTTGCCTGAGACCACAGAGCTCAGGGTGCAGGCTGAGTGCTGCATGGTACAGGAGGAGCCTCAGGATGGCCAGGCCCTGCACCACACCAAGGCAGGCCAGGGCTACCTACTGGGCTAAGGGGTGGCATGTGGGAAGCCAGAGTCCCTGGAACCTCTTCCCCCTGGGGCTGGACTTCCTGTTGGGACCCTCACTTTCTGCTGCCAGGAGACATTTTCAAGGTAGTAGCACCCAGGGGCCAGTGGGTGGCTGCCTCAGGATGTAGGGTGAGGTGTGTGTGTGGGGGGGTGACCCACAGGCCCTGTACCTGGATCTGGCTCTTTTGCTGCTGCAGCTCTTGGAGCTGGGTCTTGGCCTGAGTGGCTTGCTGCTGGGTGAGCTCCAGCTTGGCTCTCAGCTGGGCCTGCAGTACCCACCCACGGACAGAGAAACAAAAGGGCAGGATGGACTCAGAGGTCCCCTCAGACTACCCTGGGCCTTAGCACACAGCCAGTTAGGTAGGAGACCCAGGGAGCTGAAGATCCAAATTTCAGCTCCATTTCTGCTTTCTGCAGGCTGAGCAAGCTGGGCCATACATAACC
>PVKN010023881.1:0-14632 GCA_004027915.1 Capromys pilorides
AAATAAACTATGCCTAAATTCAGCAGCAACAGGAAATAGAAAAGGTTAAAGCACAAAAAATGTGATACAGATGAGAAAAACAATTGAAGAGATAAATATAAAAATCAACAATCAAATACAAGCACATCAAATTCAACAACACAGTTAGATGGTTCATATCCCCTGGTGAAGTGAAATTATGATATCTTGAATTCAAGGATAGTTTAACACACAGAGATCAAAACACATGATATAGCCTATCTAAGGAATAAACAAAAAAGTGAAAACAATATAGTTACCTTAGTAGATGCAAAAGTTCGCTTGAAAAGACTCAATATTTATTCATAATAAAACTCAGCAAATTATCTATAGAAGGAATGAATCTCAGTGCAATAAAGACCAGATATTACAATCCTACAGCAAAAGTCAGATGCAGCAGTAAAAAATGCAAAGATGTTACTCCATGGTCACAACAAACCAAGGATGCCCATTTCCAGAACCTCTGCCAACATAGTATAAAAGTACTATGAGGAGCAACCAGAGGAGAACAAGAATGCAAGAAAAAAAAATTTTAAAGAACTGAAGTGTTTTATGTTTGCAGATGACGTGATCATAGATGATAGAAATCCAGAAGACTACAACAATAACCCCACCTAAAACTAAGTTGATAGCACTGATGAATGACTTACATAAATTTGCACTACACAAAATTAACAAAAAAAGTTCTGTTTCTGTGTTCTAAAAATCACTCGTCAAGAAAAATTTAAGAAAATGGTATTCACAATAGAACTTAAATATTAAAATACTGAGGAATGAACTTAATTAAAAAGATGCTAGAACTCAAATGTATCCCAAAGATCATATGTTTCATCTTAATTCACAGCATGGCAGTCCTCAGTGGTAGGTTCTTTGACAGGTGCCCTAACCTGAGACCATTGTCCCATTGGCGCAAAGGTAGGATTCCTAAAAAGTCAGGGGTCTCAGATGTCCTCCTGTCTCCTCTTTCCATCATGGAAGACACCCCAGGGAGGTCTGCACAAAGTGCAGATTCCACAAATGTGAGTTTCCCAGTATCCAATATGGTGAAACTCTTTATAAATATGCCAATCTTCTATCTTAGCAGCCTGAAGTGGACTAAGATGAGAGTGGAAAATGTATATATTGAGCAAGGTATGATGATTTACCGTTGAAATCCCAAAATATTGCAGACTGAGGCAGAAACACTGTAAATTTAATCCTAGATTAGGTGATTTAGCACCTTACCAAAATCACAAAAAGATAAGAATAGCAAGACCATATCTCAGAAAGAAAGAAAAAGATATGGAGATGAAGGATATCTGTGGGAAGACCCTAGGTTCAATCCCAAGTACTAAGAGACATACATCAAAAACTACAAAATGTTGATGACAGAAATTAAGGATAACACGAGAAAGCTATTAGTGTTTATTGATTGAAAGAATGAATTTTTTTATTTTTAATATTTTTACCAGTTTACCTATTACCAGTTTACCTATTTACCAGTTTACCTATTAATTTTCCACAATAATGGGTTTCAATATGCTACTTTCAGACACACACAATATGTTTCAGTTGCATTCATCCCCATCGCATTCCTGAAAGTCCCTCCCCACCTCTGTGTACCTCCTCTAACGTCAGTCACACTTGCCTTGTTGTGTTTTGTTCTGTTTTTTATCCTATGTATTAAGGACAGTGAGTGATGCTTGTCTCTCCTAGCTTGGCTTATATGACTTAAGGTGATCTCCAGTTCTATCTATTTTACTGTAAATGACATAATCTTGTTCCATTTTATAGCTGAATAATCCCTCTTTGTGTAATACTATATATTTTTTTGTCCATCTGTCAATGGACTCATGGGCTGTTTCCATGTCAGAGCTCTTGTGGGTGGTGCAGTGACAAACATGGTGTGCAGCTGTCTCTACAGTATGATGACTCTAATTCCTTCATGTAGATACCACAAGTGACACATCAGGGTCTCATAGTAGTTATTTTATTTTCAATTTATGATGAACTTCCAGAACGGTTTCAATAGAGGCTGATCTGATTTCCATTCCTATGGGCAGTGGAAGGATTTCTTGTCCTTGCACCCTCACCAACATTTATTCTTTTTTTTTTTTTGAGGCTAGTCACTCTGCCTGGGATGAGATGGAATCTCAGTGTGGTTTTGCTTAATGGTTGTAAACACTGAATATTTTTTCTTACATTTATTTGGGCCTTTGTACTTCTTTTGAGAAGGGTCTGTTCAATTAATTTGCCCATTTACCTATTGATCTGTTTTCTTAAAGTTAAGATTCTTGAGTTGTAATTCATTCCAGGTATTAATCTTCTGTCAGAAGAGTAGCTGGTGGAGATTTTCTCCCGCTCTGTAAGTTTTCTCTTCACGTACTGGCTGTTTCCTTCCCGTGTGGAATCTTTGTGTTTGGCATGATCTCACTTAGATTCTTGCTCTTATTTCCTGCTGTATAGAATTCCTTCTTTCTTATTCAGGAAGCCTTTGTCTGTGCCTATGGCTTCAAGTGTTTCCTCTACTTTATTTTTTTTCTGGTAGCAGATTTAAAGTTTCATTCTTATACTTGGATCTTTTATCCATTTTGAACTGATTTTTGTGCACAGTGTGGGGCAGACAGTTTCAATATTCTACATGTAGACATCTAGCTTCCCCAGCAGTTTGCTAAGGAGACTGTCTTTTCTCTAATGTGCGTTCTTGGTTCCCCTGCCAATAATCAGACAGCTGTAGTCTAACTTTGTCATGGGAGGTTTTTCCATTTTCCAGTATCTTTTGCAAGTGCTTTCTTCAGTGTTTTGTAACTTTCTTTTTACAGTTTTTTTTTAAATCTCTTTAATTAGATTGACTCTTACCTTTCTTTAAAAAAAGCTATTTTTCATGGAACAGTTTTCTTGATTTTCTTCCCATCAAGTTCATTACAGATAGCTTTTTTTTAATTTTAGGGAAGGACCTACAGGGTGTTCAGGGTCTCACTCCTGGACTGGACTCATAGTGATCCACCTATTTACAGCCTCCCAAGAGCTGGGATTACAGGCGCATGCAACCACACCCAGTCTCAATTGGCAGCTCAGCACACGGGAGGGGGGGGGGGGGGGGGGGGGGGGGGGGGGGGGGGGGGGGGGCAGGACTGGCATGGCAGGCCCGGGGATCGAATCCCTGTTCCCTGTGCCTGCTTGCAGGCGCTTTAATATGTTGGGCTATTTGGCTGGCCCCAGAATGGCTATTTGTAATGTTAATTTTGTTTTGTTAGTTTTGCTGAATTTACCAGCTCTAAATGTCCTTTGGTACAATCCTTAGGGCCTTAGTAAGGGATCACCGGGACTGTCACTATGGATTAATTTACTTATATTTTTGTTCCTTTTGTGTTTCTCTGTGCTCTTGTGCTGGCTAAATGGTCATGCACATAGAGAATGGAACTGAAGAAAGTGGGTATCTTCATCTCCTTCCTCATTTTAGAGGAAATGCTTTCATTATTCTTCACTCAGTATGATCTTAGCTGTGGGTTTTTTCATACATTTTTGTTATACTGAGGCACAATCTCTTAGTGCCTAGCTTCTTTAGGGCTTTTATCATGAAGAGATGTTACATGTTCTCAAAGCTGGAGTCTATTGAAACGAGAATGTAATTTTTATTCTTGATTCTGTTTATGAGATTGCATTTATTGATTTGTGAATGTTGAATTTTATTCAAGAATTCCTCGAGTCCTTGGAATAAAACCTGCTTAGTTACGGTGTATGATCTTTCTGAATGTGTTGTACAATTTGGCTTGCACATATTTTGCTAAGGATTTTGTATCTATGTTCATCAAGAACATTAGTGTATAGCTTTTTATTCTTTTTCCTGTTTCCTTGTGTGGCTTTGGTATCCAGGTGAGGTTAGCCTTGTAGAATAAGTGTGGAAGCATTCTTCTGCCTGCTACTTCTTGGAATACTTGGATGATCATTGGTGTGGCTACTTGTTTAAAGATCAAGTGAAATTCAGCAGTGAATCTGTCTGGTCCTAGGCTTGTTTTGGTGGGGAAAAAAGGGAAGACAAAAATCAGAAAGAATAAAGAAAAGAAAAAAGTCTCTCCAAATTATCCCTGCAGGGTAGGGTGTTCTGATGTGAGGTTGTGCAGGGCGGGGAACGGGGAGATGTTTACACCTGCATCTTCACGGCCTGTGACTGCTTCTTGTCCACTGGTCACTGAAGCAGATGACTATAGAGGTCTGAGTGTGGCTGCTATGTGGTTGCTTCTGATCCTTAGGGAGGCCAAGTGGACAGCAGTAACTCCTTTCCAGTGGCTCCTAGTGCCAGCACTCTGAGCTAAGGAGCTGCCACTGTGGTTTCTTCCCCAAAGAACCTACCACACTAAGGGGTTTCTCTTAGGTGAAGTGCCTACTTCACCGGGTCTCCAGATCGCAGTTCCCTGGGCCACCTCCAGTTCAGCATTCCCCTCATCCTGCAGGCTGCTGCTGCCACTTAGGTCTCATTATTTGCAAGGCTGTCCCCACCCTCACTGCTTGCCAAGGCTGGCACTGCGCACTCTTCTCTTTCCTTCTCTGTTTTGTCTATTTCTTCATAATCTTTAGCTCTCTCAGTACCTGTTTCTTGATTCCTGGAGCACTGCTTCCCTTTCTCCTTGCTGAGGAGCTATTTTGCAGCTGTCTGCACCTGTTCTTTTGTTGCAGGACTTAAGGTATAGACAAGGCCAACTGAGAAAAATAGGACTTTATTTTTAGATGTGCATCAGCTCAGCTGATAAATTGAAAATGGTTGAGCATTGAACAATGGACAGGTTCCAGATTTTACTGATTTGGTCAAGAGGGTTGGCTTGGACATGGAAATTGTGGGCCAGCAGAAGGAGAACGAAACAGATTGGTAAGCTGTGATGGTTTTGTGTCTTGATGGCTCTGCTAGGACATAACATGAGGCTATAAAATTTCATTTTCAGGACCAAAAGTTACTGCTTTACCTCTACTTCCTACCATCTTTGGTGTCTCTACTGCTCAAAGAGATCCACAGAATCAGTGCAATCAGCATTGATATCCTCAGAAACAGGAAAGTGCTGTCCTAAAATTCACATAGAATCACACATGCTCATCACCAGAGCAATTCTGAGAAAGAATACAGCGGCAGACATCACACTTTCTAATTTCAAATTGCTTTATAAATCTGTAGTAAATAAACCATTTTTAAAAATGTATTTAGTACAGAGTCTACAGGGTCTCACTACACAGATCAGATTTGCCCCGGGTGCACTGAGCCGGCCACTGAGATGGCTATGACGCGCTGAAGAGGCTGGAAGCAGGAGGATTGCTACAAGTCTGAGCTTTGTAATGAGACCCTGTACCAGACGCACAAAAAAGAAAATCAATAATTTCATATGAACTAGCTATTCCCCTTCAAGATTTCTTCCCCAGAGAGCTACTTCATGCTGAAACAATCCTACAAAACATCATACAACAGCAACACACTGCCAATATTCATAGCAACACAATTCATAATACCCAAGTCTCGGAGCAATTTATAAGCCCATCAACAGACAAGGATAAACAAAATGGGGCATCACTACCTAATGGAGTACTATTCTGCAATAAAGAGGATACATTTAAGAAGAATAGTATTAAAACCTTATTGTACCATACATAAAAATCAGCTCAAAATGGACAGCATGTTTAAATGTAAGACCTGGAAGTATAAGTATCTAAAAGAAAATATCAGGAAAAAACTTTTGAACATTGGTCTTGGCAAAAATTGTTCAAGTAGGACACACTAAAGCTAAAGCAGGAAGAACAAAAATAAAGGAGAAGATGGCACACGTTTAAGTGCTTTTGCATAAAAAAGAAAAGTCAACAAAATCAATATGTTGGTAATAGATTGGGCAAAAATATTTGCAAGTCATTGTATCTGACAAAGGGTTTAATACCAGACGTAAAGGCAGCTCATACAATGCCATAGCAAAAGCCTTAAATAATAGTTACAAATGGGAAGAGGTACTGAACAGACATTGTTTTTCAAAGAAGACAGAAAAGTTTAAGACAGAAAGGATTAAGACAGAAAAGATTAAGAAAAGTTTCTCAGCATAACTGCTCACCCAGGAAATGTTAAGTCAAAATTACACTGAGATGCTACTTCAAACTGCTTCAATTCTTTAGATTATTTTTAAAAAAATTCCAAAAGACAACCAGTTCTGGTACATAAGAGAATCCCTTGCACATGGCTGGTGGGAATGGAGGTGGTAAGGCTATTATGGAATACAATGTGGAGGTTTCCCAAAAAGCTAAAAATAGAAGTAACATGTGACCTAGGAATTTTAATTCTGGGTACAGACTTGTGGGGAATGTGACCAGCATCTCAAAGAGATAATCCCTACTCATTGTGTTCCTGTCAGCATTAAGCAGAGTAGGCAAGGAGTGTAGTCAACCCAAGTCCACCAGTATGGATAGAGAGATGAAGGAAATACATAGTCATTTGCCTCATCCCAGGACAAAGTACCTGACACCCATAACTTAAAGGAACACAGGTTTATAGGGTTTACTTTGGTTTGTATTTTAGAAGTTTCAGTCCTTGAAGTTTGACAGCCTGGTAAAGACCAAGGTAGAAGAAAGCTGCTCTCCTCAGAGCAGCTAGGACTCTTCTCCCTCTGGAGACTGGCCTCCACCTCCCAGTAGCAAGCCAGTTGCACTGCACCCAGAAGGGTCAACTAATCACTTTCCAGACTTAGAAGGCTGGGGAATATTTTAGGCCCAAATTATATATTATATTACATAAATATATATGGAGTGTGCCAAAAATGCATATATACTGCAGGAAAAGAAAATCTTGTATAAATATTTTAATAACAAATATATTGAAATGTCATGGTATTAATAGAAGTTACTTTGGCCTCTACAGTTACAAGAGGTGCTCAGAGTGGTGACAATCAGCTTCCAGACATTTATTAGTATGGTGAACTGCTGCTAGATGAGCTTGGTCATCGAGATTGCTGCAATGAGCTTTTAATTTCTTCTCAAAAGATGACAGCATAGAGGGAAGTGCCAACTGTTGAAAAAAATCATACTAACCATTATATTATTTTAATTTTCCTAAAGTATGTATAACTTTTTTTGCTCTCTCCCTCCCTCCCTTCCTCCTTGCATTCTTCCCTCTCTTCCTCCTTCCCTCTCTCTTTCTTATCTCCCTCCCTCTCTCTTTTCCCCTTCTTTTTCTCTCCCTCTATTCTTCTCTTCTCTCTGCTTACACACACACACACACACACACACACACACATATATGTTATATTATATTATATAGCTTATATCTAATATATGTATATATATATTTCATTTGCAACAATATAATGAACTTGGAGAACACTGCACAAAATAATTCTGGTCAAACACAGAAACAAAAATATTCCATGACCTCCTTTATATTGTATGTGAACTCTACATAGCTTAAAGTTGTAGAAACAGAACAGAATGCTAGCTACCGGGACTTGTAGGTGGGAAAGTGAGATGTGTGGTGGAGTGATAAATTTTCAGTCATAGCATTCCTGTGTTCTGGAGACCTAGTGTATGACGTCATTCATGTATTCAGTGATGCCGTGTCCTTAAGGTATACTGAGAACACAGGTGCCAACGTAATACATTGTTGCTATGGGAGTGGTCTGGTGTGCTAATCCACATGATGAGTGCAATGGTGAGAAAAATTTTCAAATTTATATGTATAAGAAAACATATGTATGCTTTAACTATGTATTGTTTTTGTTTTTCAATTATATCTAAATAAATTTAGAAAAATAATGATTCATGGTAGGTAGGCCTGATGCATTTTTTGGTAGATAAGAGAACTATTCTAAAATCACAAAGAGAATTGGGAAACACAGAGCAATTAAGAAAAATTACTTTAGATTTCTGCAGTAAAGGAGACATGGAAGAATTCCTAGGAAAGAAATATTAATTTTATTCAGTTGGATTTAACCACTGGAGAATTAGTGAAGTTATAGGTTTGGGAAGGGAAAAAGAAAATCTAACTTAGATGACTTGGAGATTTTCCAGGGTGACATGATAGTGTTCTAGAAGAAGCAAAGACACTTCAGTGCTAAGAATGGGAAGGGTGTCAGAATTTCCAGAACAATAGAGGAGTATGAAGTTCAGTGGGGCCTTGCCTAGCAAAACAATTAGTAAAAATTTTAAAAAGTAACAATATTAGTTTAAAGTCTCTTCTTGTATAAAATAATCACCAATTATTTAGAAAAATCTATTTGCTTTTATAATAACAGTAAGAATCTGTAGCATTGCAACCACAGGCTCTCTGCCTCTTGTCCACTCTTGCCTCCCCATGCTGCATGTTCTGGGAGTTCTATGTTGCATGTGTGTAACTAGTAATTTGGGAAGCCCTCTCCCCTTAGGTCCCAGAATGGCACTATGGTACAAGCAGGCTGCTAGCCTTTGAAGCCCTCCCCAGACTGCAGACCTGTGCTGTGGAGGCCTCTTTGCTAGTGGGTGCAGCTAGCAAGATAAGATCTTCCTCCAACCTCACCAACCCCACATCAGACAAAGCTTGTAGATCCTGCATGACAGGTAGAGACACTGGGGCTCCATGGACCTCCACCTCATGCATCTGAAAACCACTTATTTCTGGACAGGACAAACTGGAGGGGCAGCATCACTCTGAAAAAAGCCCCTCCCGAGCTCCTTCTATTACTGAGCACTTTGCCACTTGACCAACATCTTTCCATTAGTTGCACTCAGACCTTGTTGAGCACTGCTTTATTCTCAGTTCTTATGAGATAATGCAAGAATAATTTTCTGTGCCTGGCTAATGTCACTTAATATCCTCCAGGTGCATTTACATTGTTGTAAACAAAAGGATTACCTTTTTCTTAAAGGTTGAATAATATCACACAGACACACACACACACACATGCACACATACATGCATATGCACACACACACACACATACACACACACACACACATGCATACATACATATAATGAAGTTATGCTGAGGTGCTTTCCCGTTGACAAAGGCAGGCCAGAACAAAGGGCCTGCAGATGTGTGAAGGAGACTGATTCTGTTTACAAAAGAGAATGGAGAGCTCTAGGCCTAAGATGTGTAAAACCAGGAGAGTTTGGCAGAGAGCAATTAAGGGGAGATGAGTAGCTTTGCAATGCTAGAAAAATAGACCAGGCAGAAATTTAATTTAAAAAATTAGGGATAAAAACAACTAGAAAGTGCTCTCTTGAGATCAGAGTTGAGTTTGGGTATTTGTACATTCAAGAGGCTGCATCACTTAGGAACAATCAGCAGGATGTAGGACTGGCTGAAATGTAGTCTCCATGTGTTTTATTTGTACCCAAGGAATTCTAATTTATAGAAGTGACTAAATGACAACACAAAGAGGGTCAATGCCATTGACAAAAGAATTTATTACCTACATTTTCTAGAAGGGGAAGCATGTAATTCCACACCACACAGGATCAAAAGCATAAGATTTTGGTAGGCAGATAAAAAGGAAGAAAGGGGCCCCTCGAATATGAATCATTGTGGGGGTTTCTGTGGGAAAGACAAGGAATGTAAACAGATTAGAACTGATTAACTATGAATAACTGCAGCCAGTTATGTGCTATGGGCATAGTGTTTTGTTGTCTTGTAGCTAGTCTTAGAATTATTTAGGTCATGGGAAATATTAGCCTGGTTCATGTATAGATTAGGAGGTGTTTGAAGCTACAGATTCATGATTGGTTGGTTAGCATAGAACAAATTTTGTTTTCTTACAGGTTTCTATTAGCCCACTTGAGAAACCTCAACATCACAAGGTAGGTAGTCAGAGGGTAGGTAATCCCCAGGAGGTAGAACCTATAACCCTTGTTAGCAGGAGAGACCTAGAAGAAGAAAGAGACCTGTGCCCCATTAGTATCTGATAAAGAATTATGGAGATAATCTCAGTGGGGAAATGAGATAAGAGATTAAGGATCACGTGGACCAGACAGCCAGCTGAGCAGACTGTGTCAAAGTCATAAAAACTCCAAGGTCATTTGCAGATCAGCGGGCCCCACATAACTTGATACTGAGCCCTATGCAAGGAACCAATCAGAAAATGGTATTTGCTGCTTACAAAATCTAGCAGAAAAGCACAATTTTCAACCTTTCATTTACATCTGGTAGGAAGTCAAGCAAGTCTTTCAACAGGGCACTTTAAATCTGGCACAAAGTCTAGTAAGTTTTTGTTGAGACAACTGTTCTAATAGCTTGTCTATGTGAAGGAGAAATTGATCCAGAAACTTTGAATGCAATATACCCATTTCCTTAATCCCAGAGCTTCTACAACTGATCACTGGTCCACTCTCACCTGATAGAATGTGCCTCTTTCCTGCTTTCAAAAAATATACACTTTTGCTACCAAAAAAGAAAATACAATTAATGCAATTGACTGTATTATGAATGGATGTCAAATAGATGAATTAGATAGGTGCCAATAGATAAATGTCAAACAAAAATTAAGAAAACCTAGCTAGCAAGCCAATTTTCACCAGATCTATTCATACAGTAAAGCAGAAGCTTCTCTTAAATGAGATACTGAAAGAGAATCACTGAATAAAATTTTTTAATGTACTTAGTACAAGGTTCACAGGGTCTCACTATGGAGATTGGATTCAGTGATTTTCCTGTTTTCAGCTTCCCAAGGGCTGGGATTACAGGAATGTGCCACCACACCCAGTCTCAATTGCCCTCTCAGCATACCCTGGGGGTGGAGCCTGCATAGCATACAGGGTATCGAACCCTGGACCCTAAGCTCTGCCTAAGCAGGTGCTTTAGTCTGCTGAACTATCTGGCCAGCCCAACAGTAAATAAACTTAAGTGAAACAATTAGCTAGTCTAACCCAGGCATCACCCTAAGAAACTTGGTTCATTCACCTTTGCATGTGGCAATCTGAGAGGATGTGCATGTCTAAGATTGGATCTTCTACAAAACAATGAGAGAGACTCTCTAATCTTTTGGTTCCTACTTAAACATGATGTAAACATGTGAAATATCTGAAATACGATAGCAAAGCCCAAGTTGCATGTACCAACAGTAGAGTGCTAAAACATTTCTGACCTCACAGGTTTGAGCTCAACTTTCCATACTCATGTGTCTGAAAGCAACCCAGGGAGTAGGCTTAAATTGCCAGGCTACAAGATTAAGATAAATGAAAACAATTGAACTCAATAATAGAGAAATTACCCATCACATACAAGGCAAAAGCCATAAGAAAATCACTGACATCTCACCAGGAGTAACTAAAGTCAGAGATTGTAGAATAATATATTGAAAGTATGGAAAGTAAATACTGCCAACAAGTAATTTTTATTCAGAAAATTCAAACAAAAAGGTAAGCTAAGTACATTTAAGATAAAAACTAAGGGAACTGGTTGTTACCAAACCTATTTTAATAATAGCAAAGAAAATTCTTTAGGAAAAAGATTAGTGACACCAGATAACGATTCAAATTATACACAAACTGGAAAGCAATGGGAAAGGTCATTATTTAGACAAATGAAAAAGACATTAGAACTACATATTTCTCTTCCTTTGTTCTTTTTCTGTCAAGAACTCATTGCCTTCATGATATAAATGACAAAAATAATTGTTAAAAGTTATGAAACATGAATTTTCAGTTGTTGGCCAAATTGCTACTCAGACTGTGATGCCAGGGTGAGGAGAAGCCAGTATGGTGAGTCCTCTGATTGCATGAACGCACTCCCAGGAAGGTGTCTCAGAGCTTCAGGACAGAGCAAAAAAGAATTAAAATAGAGCTGAGTGATCTCACTGAATTGAAGAGACAGAGATTTGTCAGTGTTTGGGGAAACTAGGAAAGACAGAATTTGTGGGACAAAACACCAAGGAGGAGAATGTTCCTCCTGTGGAGCTTCCTGGGAATCTCCTCAGAGGACCCATTCTGACTCTTCACATTTATCTGTACATGATCAAGTGAAGCACTACAAGCCTGGGCCAGGAAAACACACCAGGAAGAAGTAGGTACAACAGCATTCTTAGTTTATGCTGCAAACAATTTGTGTCTCCCAAAGCAATAGTAGAGAGCTCAAAAACAAGTTATTAGATGATTTTCAGAAGAGTAATGCATTAGCAGTGATGCCAAAATATTCCCCAAAGAATAAGCAGATCTGGGCTAAAATGCAAAGTTTTTAAATGGTATTTAGAAAATTTAATTTTTTCAGAATAAAATCCATTACTCCTTAAAGTGGAGAAAGAAACCCTAAGAACAACCAGTACTTAACACTATAAAATTCACAATGTCTGACATCTCTGCAAACATTAACAAGGTATACAGAGAGGCAGGAGAGCATGATTCATAATTAGAAGAAAAACCTAATAGCATGGAAACAAAAGGAAGAATTGAAAAATTTGCAGATAAGAACATTTAAAAGCTGGTAAACTGCCTAGGCAGGGACTCAATAGTGTAAAGCAGAACATAAAAAATGCAAGGATAGAATTACACAACATAAAATCCCAAGTAGAATTTTTACAGGAAGTGCTAAAGTTTGAAACCAAGGTCTTGTGCATGTGAGGCAAGTGTTTCACCTTGTGGCTACCTCTCCAGATTAAAAATATGGTACCTGAAATACAAACATATGTTAAATGTTATGAAGGTACATATTTGAAGTTATAGAAATAAAAGGGTTTGCACACTTAAAGACATAGGAATATGAGTTATCAAAAATTATAGATTTTAAAAAAGATTGGAAATTGATGAACAGAACTTCAAAGACTAAAGGGGCTGAAACAATTCAGCCAAAACAACTACACATTGTATGATTCCATTG
This sequence comes from Capromys pilorides, assembly GCA_004027915.1. Classification (NCBI taxonomy): domain Eukaryota; kingdom Metazoa; phylum Chordata; class Mammalia; order Rodentia; family Capromyidae; genus Capromys; species Capromys pilorides. Next base: position 12,801 of record PVKN010023881.1, read on the forward strand.
ACATAAAAATGCAAAGAAAAGCAGGACTAGATTTCCAGAAACTATATTAGTGATGGACATAGCCTGTAATAAGATAGATGTTAGGAAGGAAAAGCCCAGCAGAGAACATGTTAGGATAATGGGAATGTCCTCATTCTTTAATGGTGGGTTTTATCAAATCAGTCACTAAAAATGGAATTTTATTGGATATGTTACATTGCCAAATTTATTTGTCAAGGAAAATGTTTAGTATGCTTCCAGGTTGTAAGAAACAGGCAATAATAATTCTGATATTATAGCGAAGATGAGTGGTTTTAAGAGATAATATTGAATATTTTTACATAGAACTTGTTATGTGATGAATTTGAGAAAGGCTACTTCCCTCTAGCTTAAAGATAATAGTTAAAATACTTCATATTAGTAACTTCTTAATCAAATTGCTCTTTATTCTTAAAAATAAACTTTTAAATACATGTGCTGCTGAAGCCATCACAAGTGTAATGTTAAAAAGATTTTACTTAACAATTTGCTTCTTGAGTCACTGAGTCAAAAATTGTTTTTATTTTCTTAGAGAAAAGACTCACAACATAAATAAGAATAAGAAGCTGCACAAGTCTATCCAAGAAATATTTTTATGCCAATGTGAGACTAAACCTACTGTTTTAAGTCTTGTGTATTAGCCAACTTTCCTATCATAGGGACAAAATATTTGACACCCTAATTTAAAGAAGGAGAAAATTATTTTGGCTCATAGTTTTGGAAGATCAGTCCATGGTCAGTTGGGTTCAGGCAGAAACTGCAAGATATAAGGCCCTAGCAGAGGAAAGCATGCTGTGCTGTGGTGGGCAGGAATCAGAGAGAGAAAGCTAGAGTCCTCTGTAATCCAGCTCCAGCCAGAAGCCAAGTCCTGAAGGCACATTCAGCTGCTGAACTAAGTGCATCTACTGAGATCACAGCACCCCCATGAGCCTTACTTTCCAAACACAGGACATTTTTGGAGAACAAGTGATATCCACATGCTAACACATTTCTTTCCCATCTTTCTTATATGTCTAAATTAATATTAATAAGCAGGACTACTAAGAGTCAGACAAACATGGCCAGTCTTTGCCTCCATATAAAATGTATTGGTAGTTTTCCATCATCCTTGGACTACAGCTAAGATTTTCTAAAACTGAGTGTATTATGTGAAAAAACAGCTTCCTGTTCCCTGTCATGCCTCTGATTTTCTCCTTGGTTCACAATGCCCTGAGCACACTGTCATTTTATTAAGATGTATTATAGTCAGTTCACATTATCCATCCTAGCTGTGCCTGAAGCACTGAACTATACATCCTAAAATCTTGTTCCAAAGGCAAACTGCCCACTAATAGGTACAAAGTTGAGATCCAAACTAATACCAACTGGTTGCAAAGCTGAGTCCTCTTGCTCCACCCCACACTGTCCACTCCTGTTTCATTATCTGGTCAGTGCTATATGAGAGAAGACAGTGCTTCTTCTTGCTCAGCCTCTGCTGGAAACTTCCACCTCTGATGAGTGATTCCACCTTTCCACAGCTCTGGGCCTATTTGTCAGGTACCCTGAAATGATAGTGGTCTTTGATTCATGCACTTAATTCTTCCCACAACTCTGGTCTCAAACTGAATGGGACAAAAACTGAATCAAGTTTTCCCATAATGTTTTATTATTGTTTCTCTATTCTCTTCTTATTTTATTTTATTTTTGTTAATTTTAGTGAGAAATAAGTAACAATGAGACAGTTTTAAAACAGGTTAATAGGACAGTTACAATAATTAATACATTGTATATCATTGTCTTCATAGTTGTTATCCAGAGTACAAGATGCAAATATG
>PVKN010023882.1:0-14615 GCA_004027915.1 Capromys pilorides
TGGGGATGTGTCTGATTTTCCTCAGTACTCTTTCCAATCCAAACAAGGGACAGTTTCTAATTCCTCAGTGATGTAATTCCTCATAATGACAAGTGCATGTAAAATGCTCTATTTTTCTATCAATAGCACACATAAGTGCATCTGATCACTCCGGTGGCCATATGGTGTGATGAGACACTAATCTACTTTTAAAAGTTTCCCTTTCCCAGAATACATTCTGCCTTCAGCTCTGTGTACACTGTCACTCAGCTTTTCAGTGGGTGGCTCACAGAACTTTGAAAGAAATCCTTCAAGAAGTTTAGAGAACCGCGGACATTCAGGAACTGTGGAATAACACTGAAGTAAATACCAAGGTAGGCCAGAACTGGACAGGAGGGCTCCGTGGGAAGGACAAGTCTCTGAGCCCAGTGCCCAGCAGCCTCTAGAAAATGAGCTGGAGAAGAAAACAACTGCTTGCTTAAGAACCAAGTTCAGGGTGGGTGAGATAGCTCGGCTTGCTTAGGCAAGTGCAGGGATCAGAGTTTGATTCCCAGTCCCACACGCTGAGCTGGTCCTGCTTCCCATGGGCTTTGATCCAGCCACTAAGTCCAAGCGTGGCGGTGCCCGCCAATAATCCCAGTGCTGGGCAGGCTGAAAGCAAGAGGACCATTATGAGTCTGAGCTGTGTAGTGAGGCTTGTTCCAAATACATAAAATAAAAAAAATTAAAAAGAGAACCAAGGTTAGGTTTATGCTTTCAAGATCAAAGAAAACAATGTTTTGGTTTCAGGGGTCCTTACATCTTTTATGATGTGATCGCTGTAGAATATTTAACATTGGTTTATTTACTCCGTAATGCTTTTCACATTTCTTTGTTTTCCATGTGAAGAAATTGAAGCTCATGTTGAAAATATCAAGGTCTAGACTCTATTCTAGGTCTTCTGGTTGACATCCCAGGCCAAGTTCTATGTACTGCGCGTACCCCCCTGGGCTCAGCTCAGAATTACCCAAGGAAACAATATAGTAGGGGAGAAATTGCACAGGAGTCACGCATAGCACAAAGAAGACATTCTGTTCCATTAGACCCTCTGCTAGCTTGCCTATTATTTTTTTGTAATAGCTTTCAAAAGAACACAGAAGGAGCATGAATCTGGCCACTGGATTACCACAGGCTCACCAGAGAAAGCTCATAGGACTAACCAGCGAGAACGGTTTGCATCCCACTGTGGAGGAGGCACATGGTGCGATTTGTCACATTCTCATTCACCCTCCACAGGAATCTGCTGGTGGTGCAGACTAAGCAATTGGCACGGGTATGCATAGATGAAGTTATTTAATGGAGGAAACTTCTATAGGTAGGGGAGAAAGCTCTGAGGCACTACACATAAAAACATGTAAAATAAGCAACATATAGTGCTTTTAATCTTCCAATTACTTATGCATTCATTAGATTACAAAACACACAGAGGGTGAGCTGAGCAGCTGTCGACTCTATAGACAAGAACACTGAGACTCGGTGTGGGGAGGACTAAGTCTAGGCAGTAAGCATGTGTTCTTGCCCCTTTGGAATCTTAGGTGTTTCTGCAATTCATTTTAAGGCTTTATTTGGACAAGCTCATTTTCTTGTTTTAAGAGAAGTAGAACTACATATTACCTTGCCAAAATAGACAAGAAACTATTAGCTAGCTGGCAGGCTCTCCCATTCCGAGAGTGGATGTAGCAAGTTATAACACATAGCTTTCAGGGGCCCAGGCAAAGTGACCACCTAGCGGTCACCCCCTTTGGCCCTGTTGTGCACACTGGATCCATTCTTTCTGAAGGTGAAGAGCTTAGCACAGCCCAAAGAGTTGTGTCCAGTCTGGTGCTTGTGCCTGAGTGCTCTACAGAGAACCCTGGTGTGTTGGCCTCTTGAGAATGTCTCTGGGGAAATACAGAGTTCTGTGGTACTGAGCTCGCACTGACTGCTGGGCGAGCTGTCAGGACAGATCCCACAGTGCAGACCACAGAGGTAACCCACAGAGCTGTCTGTCATGGATGCTCCCAAGCACAGGAGAAGAACGAGGCTGGGGGGAGCATACTCTTGGGTGGATGGAAAGGTCAGCTAAACCAGCTCAGGTGCACAGTACTTCCCACAGGGTACCCAGCTGGGAGCGGCTGTGAGAACCCTTCTCAAGCAATGACTGATAAGGCTGAAAACTGTCCCTGGTGAAATGAGTCAAGACATGATGACTGAGGATGAACGAAATCACACCAGGCTTTCTGCCTCTTACTGCCACTTATTTAAAAATCTGTTGTTGTTTGCTTCATCTTTGGTATTTCGCTTCCAGACTATAATATGGACTAGTGAGTCACTTTGCTTAGGAAAGCCAGCAGTCTAAGTTGCTAGAAATCAGGGAGAGTGACTGTTCTGGAGTGCATCAAGGTCATTCATCACTGTGGTCTTGCTGCTCACCAGTTCACAGGCTTGTCCAGCCCATACTGCAGAAGAACTATGTGCCGGAGCTGCATGGTACACAGCAGGTTAGAGGGTAATTGAAGACAGCTGCGGTGTCTTCAATGCTACTGTGGATTAGAAGCGAAAAGGGGCCCCCTAGGTGGCCTGCGGGATCTGGGACCTGCAGGAAGGCTCTACCCAAGGCGAAGACTTTTTCCTGCAGGAGTTGAGGGATAGAAGGCTTGGAATGAAATGGATACAAGGCATGGGCAGGAATTTTAATTCAGGGAGTAGTCCAAAGAGATGGAGCCAGTTTTCAGAAGCCATATGCTTTCTTGCTCGGCTGAATAAGGGTCTAAGGAAGGAGGTAGCAGAAATGTACTCTGCATGGTCTCAGTATCAGGCTAAGGAATGCTTCCTAGGCAGTGGGGAGTTACTGAAGGATTCTCTGGTGAAAATAGATGCCAACCAACCCGCACTACAGGACGATTAATCTAGCTGGTGTATTGGGTGGACTGAGGTGAATAAATGACTCTGTGAAGAGAGACAGATGAAGTGAGAGGCTATTGCAATAGACCAGATGAAAGATCCTGCGATCCCAAGCCAAGCAGGGGGATGCACAGGCTGTGTGCTATTCAGAAAGCAGGCCTTGGAAGACTAGTGAGCTGTGGGTTTTGAGGGAGAAGGAAAAGATGATCTGCCCAAAGAGAATGAAGGATGAGAAGATTTAAGGGAAGATGTAGAGGTTGCAGCCTGGGACATCTGTTAGTTTGCTGGGCTGCTGTAACAAAATACATGTCTGGGTGGCTTAAACATCTGAAGTTTATTCTCTCAGGTTCAGGAAGTCCAAGATCAAGGTGTTTGGCAGGGCTGGGTCTCCTGAGGCCTTTCTTCCTGGCTTTTAGAGAATCTCCTGTGGCTTTTCCCACTCACAGGCTTTCCTCAGTGTATGGGCACCCTGCATCTCCCTGTGAGCCTGTGTCTCCTCTCCTTATAAGGACCCTAATGGCCTTGGCTAGCTTACCTACCTTTCCAAAGGGCCTATCTCCAAGCACAGGTGCATCCTGAGATGAGGTGTTAACATAGGAGTCCTGGAGGGACACAGTTTAGCGCCTGACAGGACTTAGAGAGCTTGAGGTGCCTGAGGACACGCAGAGAAGGTGTTAGTACCTGGTCTGAAGCATGAGATGGAGCTCAAAGGGAAGGCCAGGGCTGGTGTGTAAGTGGAATGCTGGAGATGTAGTCAGAGGGATGAGGAGAGAGTGCTTGGGGGTGGGGGTGGGGTCCAGGCTGACGTGAGAGCAATGGCTGCTGCTGCGTGCTGAGCTGTCAGTCAGCACAGGGCGGCCTCTCTTGCCAGTTTGGACCAACTCTAGGAAAGAGCGACTTTTCTTGCTGTTACTATTATCATTTGTCTTGCTTTTATAACCCACTGAAGCATGAGAGTTCAGTGGCTTTTTCAGGATTAATAGTTCATAAGTAACAGTACCAGAATATAAAGTTTAAGGATCTCTGACTTTAAAGATTTGTGCCTAAGCTGTGGGCTACCTGACTCCAAGGGAAGGGAGTAGAAGGAAAACAGGAGAGTTAGAGGCAGGCTTGATTTGGAGGTGGGGCATGCTGGGAAGGAAGGACAGAGTCAAAAACCATCGAGCCACTTTTCATAATTTTTCTGTTTGGCCAAATAAGGGTGAAGGGAGGTTGCAGCAAAAACAGGCTGGTGGGCGAATGGGAGCCACAGCATGCATGGTTGCTGTACCAGGCTGAGACGCGCTTCCTGGAAGGGGGGGGGAGCTCACTGAAGCACACTTCACCCCTAACCAGAAGAGTGAGGAAGACTTGCTTGTGGGGTCCCAGAACAACATGGATAAGTACAGCTGGAGCTGAGCACTAAAAATACGCCTGTGGGCTGGGTGACAGGGAGGCTGCTGGTGACCTTTGTGAGAGCGGGTTTTCTGGAGAACTGGCAGCGGATGACAGATGGCGGCATGCGGAGGAGAGAATGGGAAGTGAGAAGAGGAGGTGGCAAGCTTCGTCACTGGGGGAGAGAGGAGGGAAAGAACTGTGGCCAGAAGGAGGGAGAAGCAGAGACAAGGGACACTTACTTTTGGAATGGGACAGAAAGACTAGAAAAAAATGGGTAGATGAAAAGAAGGCAAAGTGACTTTTGAAGCTAGGATGGAGATAATAATTTAAGGAATAAGGTTTTGGTGGAGGTGGGAGAGGCGAGGTGGGCCCCCAGCATGAAATGGCTTTCAAAAGGAACAGAAATCCTTCCTGAGGAGGGGCATAACTGAGCAAGGATGTGGAGAGGGCTGACCTGGGGGCGAGAGGCTTGGGCCAAAAGAATGGTGGGATTATAATACACAGAAGATTCTGAAGAAAGTCACAAGCCACAATGATGAATTTCAGAACTACAGGTCATACCAAGGATAGGTGACTCTAGTTTATCAGTCTAAGGTTTGAGCTGGACTTAGAACTTTGGGCAAAGCTAAGCCTAGGCGGAGTAGATCTAGGTGGATTTGACTGAAGGGATTATGTGGCTGGCTTCAACCAATGAACACATTGAGAAGCACGATCTATCAGATCACATTATAAAGTGATCTCTGTGTACAAAGCATTATACATTCTTTGGCGATTCATTTTACAGGTTTCTTAATTTGCCTCCATGTATAAATTCAGTGCTATACCTATGAAATAAGCAGGCACCGATGTGGAAACTAGTTGAGAAATGATTAAGTGCTCCACCTTGGCCTTCTCTGCCTTGTTTTTATAGATGCTTATGATTTGTCAGAGTTGGCCTGGGTAAGAGCAAATCACACAATCAAGGGAGTCAGCCGTTAGTGATCTGGCTTGGTAGCACTGAGAGTCAATTAACTAATAACACTCCTCTGAGATCATCCATGTGACGTGGCTCCTGGAAGTCCTGGGCATCGTCTGAGGAGTGCAGGGGGGCTGCACTGCACAGTGTGGTACTGGTGAGTGCACATGCAGCTCTTCCGAGAGCTTCACCTAGTCCCCCACACCTCCCCAACGGGCACCAGGAGAGAGCTCAGTTCCAGTTCTTGAGTGCTGAGGATGGGAGAAGACTTTCTACAGAGGTTTCCGGGCAGTGAGGAGAGCTTGGCCTAAACGTTTTCACTGAGCTTGAGATGGGATTTTGAAGTGGTAGAAAGTAGAGGAAGGTGTGTGTGGATGCTGCAAGCCACACGAAGCATATCAGGACCATGGGGGTGGGAGGAATGAGGAGGTGACGTAGCTCAGCAGTCTAAAGTGCTTGCTTAGGCAAGCTTAGGCAGGCACAGGAGACCGCAGTTCAATCCTGGCATCAGATGCCACTGCCAGCCATGGCTTCAAGGAGGGTTGAGCCAGCCAAAAAAAAAAAAAAAAAAGAACCTCAAGAGGAGGAGGACCGAGGCGCCAGTGGTATCTCCCACGGCCTGGCAGGTGGTTCGCTGGCACCTGAGGCCTTAAAAGCACCTGGGAGTTGGCTTCTAAAGAGCAGAAGATCAGATCAATGCTATGAGAGGGGCTGCAGGGTCCTGGGTCCGGTTCCACTACGGAACAAGGTTCACCCTGAGGAGTTTTGCAGCTGGCACCTCAGTGTGGCAAGGCACGGGTCAAACCTGCTTCTTCCACCTTTCGGGCCCCCCTGACATTACAAAGTGGGCATCTGTTTAAGATGGTGAATGACATTCTGGGAGCTTCCTAACAAAATTTGTCATGTAGTTAAAAATTTGACCTGGTTTCTTAGGAGGCAGAGTCCAGGGTACAAGGGCCTGGAAGGTAAGCTCCAAGAGAAGAGACTTTCAGGCTATGAAAGAACACAGGATAGATACATCATGTAAGAGAAATCTCCATTTTTCAAAAAGGAAAGGTGACAGAAACACTGGGCTGCAGGAGACAGAAGCCATTCAAGAAAATCATTGTCCCCTGTGCAGGACCACCTGACGACTCTCTTTGAAAGAAGAGCTCTTGTCTCCGTTTGGGCTGAGCCTGACCCTACATCCATGGATTGATAGGCATAGAGCTGGGTAGGACTTTTCCTTGTCCCTTCAATTGGCCTTAAGCAGTGCATATTGGTCTAGCCAAGGTGCTGCTGGTAGTCTTTGAAGATGACATGCGTGTTTCCCTGATAACCCACACCTGCTGCTCTCCAATATGAGCTGGGTCAAGACAGGGCGAAGAGCCAATGCAACAGGCTGTCAGCTGGGACTGAGCCTTGAGATAGAGACTATGACTTCCTGGGGCTTGAAAGATTACACAGCAGAGCTGAAGCACCAGATCTGTGAAACATTAGATACTATTTCAATAGCATAATGCAAATTTCTTTTTGTGCATATCCTTCTCTCCGCATATGACAGAGGTAAATGCAGGCCTTCTACCTAGCCCAGCTCACAGTACTCACCTACTTCCCACAATTCTCAGTCATTCATCCTCAAGCCACTCCTCCTTCATGACTGAATAAAACCTGGATTCAGTTCTGGGTTGAGGACCTTGTTCCGGATAGCCACCCCCATGGCTGGACTTAGAATCCCTCAGCTCCCCATAACTATGACTATGTCTTAGTGTCTTTATTCTTGCTATGGGTTGCACTGAAAGTGACAGATTGGAATTAACTTGATGGGATTCCAATAACTTATGCATAGGACCACAAATATAAACTTCCTGGATGGATACAAGGACCAAAAAGTGCTCCCTACTGCCCCCTCCAACTATCTCTTTTTAGAGAGCAGGGCTTCTAGCGCAGAGCCTGCCCAGAGAAGAAATAGGTAAATGAAGCTGTTTCTCTCTTTTGTTCAAGAATTTAGGAAGTTGTTTGCATTGACCATTGAACAGACAGCTTTGAAATGGCTTACATTATAAAGTAGGATCAATGTCTCTAAAAGGTACTTAAATGACAAACAAAGCCCTAAAGTGAAATGATTAATAACAGTGAGGACTAGAAGGATAGCTATGCCAGAAACAGCTAAGGAATGCTACTAACACTGAATGCAAAACATCTCTGAGTTTCTTCCTGGTGGGAGAATAAAAGGTAGAGAAAAAGGTAATTCACGTGTTCTTGTTTTGAAAAGCACGTTGGTGGTAAAGAGAGAAAAGTCAGATGCTGGCTGGAATTGCTCACTGGGTGGTTAGATGGTGGGTATGGGACAAAAAAGCAGCTCTAACCACAGCTGTTTTTTTACAACAATTCTTAATAGCAACATTGAGCATGATCAAAAGCCACCCTGGTGTGAAGGAGCCCTCCAGGACACTGACTGTGTTCTGGCTGTGTGGTTTCACTTGAAGGACTGCCACGGGGCTTCCCAGGTACTGCCAGGCAGAACCCAAAGGCACAGCACACAAATGACACAATGCAGGCTGCTCCTTTTACTTAACTGTGGGAGCAGAGGGACACAAGGCCAAGGGTTTGGCTGGCATCATCCAAAACACATCATGCTAAAACAAACATGGATATGTTACCCTACATGAATAAAAGAAAATTATGAGAATATTTTATGATGAAATAATCTCTTTGAACAATTCTTTCAGTATAGGGTCTACAGGGTCGCATTGCACAAATCGGACTTGTAGTGATCCTTCGGTTTTCAGCCACCCAAGTGCTGAGATTACAGGCATGCACCACCACGCCCAGTCTCAGTCTCGGTCTCAGTCTCAGTCTCAGTCTCAGCACACCCTACGGGTGGGGCCAGCACAGTAGGCCTGGGATTGAACCCCAGTGCCCTGCACTCTGCCTAAGCAGGTGCTTTAGTTCACTGAGCTATCTGGCCGACCCTTTTAAATTTTTTTAAAAAATATTTATTTATTTATTTATTTGGTACAGGATCTCACTACACAGCTCAGACTTGTAGTGATCCTCCTATCTCAGGCTGCCATGTGCACCACTGTGCCCAGTTTCAGTGACCTGCAAGGTGTGACCGGGCTTCTGGGGCAGGCACAGCATGCGGTACTGTGAATCGAACCTGGGTCACTGAACTTGCTAGGCGGGCGTTTAGGCCACTGAGGTGTGTTCCCAGCCTGAACAAGATTTTGTTCATGGCTAGCCACTGCAAGCTATTGTCTTAGACTTCATGATACATATCTACGCTCTGTTAACTCTGAGGAATGATTTAATGGAAAGCTCCATGGAATATGTTACTCTACATAATGTGTTATTTTAATATCCTTTGATCATGAGTTATATAACTGACAATTTGAAATTGGGGTTTCCAGAAAGTACCTGAAGAGCATACATATGTTAGTTTAATTTTTTTTTTTTTTTTTTTGGGTGGTACCAGGGGTCAAACTCAGGACCTTGCACTTGCCAGGCAAGCACTTATTACGCTGAGCTATCTCCCTGGACCCAATATATGTTAGTTTGAAAAAGCAACCCTGTGTCCTGTGCTAAGCAAGAAGGCAGAAAGAAAAAAAAGTAAGATTTTGTTGTGAAATTGATGATCTCCCTTCATGACTTCTAAAAAAAGCTCTGTTCTAGTCAATGCATAAATGCCAGCGCACCTAGGCATGCCTGGGTTGACAAACAGATAAACTCTAAATTACGGAAGCTGCTTCAGTAAAAGATCTATGCGATTCAATGAAGGGTTTCACATTGGCTTGGAGTACTAGTGCTGTCATTTTAACCTTCCCATTAGAAACGGGTCTTCATGTTTAATTCCTCCGCATTATTACCGTGTCAGCTAGCAGTGCGTGGGTGCAAGCGGGGCAGAGGCTTCCGCTGTTCAGGATGCGAAGCAGATGCTCTCCACATCCAGACGCAGAGGCAGAGTCCCCTCTGTTTTTTAGGACAGTCTCCGTCCCATGTTTTAAAAATGATTTGGGTCTGACTGTGCTGTGTTCCCTGCCCCAGTCTGTCGGTAACTTCTTGGTCAAATGTCTCCTTCGTTTCTTTTTTCCTTTTTGTCAAGGTATCATGCCTCAGGTTTAACTTTACAAAGAGCACAAGAGGACCCCACAGGTGGCACCCCAGGGGTCACACTAGTCCATCTGCTTTTACATCAGCAGATAAGAGGCTTTTACTGTGGAGCCTTCATGAGGGCCTGGGCATCTTTGGGGGGCTGGGCCTTGATTGGAGCAGAAGCTGGAGCCTGGGCCTTAGCTGCAGCCTGGGCCTTTGGCCAGCAAGGCCTGTGACCCTTGGCAATGCGGACTCGGATCCGCTTCCCAAGCTTGGGGTGTGCAATATAGGCAAGTCAAGCAAGCCTGTGGCTTACTCCCCTTGGGATGATCTCGGGCATTACCTCCTCGGGCTTGCCGAGGGCCTGGATAGCCTTGCCACATGCACTCATGGCCGTGGCATTGTTTGTTTGCATCTTCTTAAAGCCCTTCTTGTTGTGCTTCTTGGCAAAATGCGTATTTCTAAGGAACTTGGGATCTACCCTCTTCAGAGATTTGTGTTTGTGACTGAGGTTTCTTGATGCCATTTCTGTATCATTTTCAGGACTGATTGTGTGTGGTGTGGTTCTTGGACTTGGCCATAACTGCACTGTAAATCATGGCTACCAAGGGCCAAGAAAAGAAAGCTCTTTCTTTTCTTTTTTCCACAGGTTTCCTCTACCAGGCCTGACAGAGGCATGCTAGGCCCAAGAGGGTTAGTACCCACTGTAGCCCACATGTGGCTCAGTTTGCTTCTGTCTACCCTAGGCTGATGGGTTCTTAGATTGCCAAGTTCTCATCTACTGCTGGCTCCACTGTTGCCTAGTTGCCAACAGTGCCAGCCCCTGACCCTCAGGCATCTGCTCAGGATGGTTTGGTTGTTGCAGGGTCTCTCTGCACAGCTTGGACTCGTGGGGTCCCTCCTGCTTTCAGCCTCCCCAGCACCGAGGTTACAGGTATGCACCACTATGCTAGGCCTCTGCCCCCACCCTGGGGGTGGGGCTGGCATGACTTGTGGTGCTGGGGATTGAACTGCAGTCCCGTGCTTGCCTAAACTTGACTAAGCAGGCGCTTTAGTCTAGTGAGCTATCTTGCTGGCCCACAAGCACCTACTCAGTTTTGCCCTCCCTGCCGTGTCCTTCCTATCCCCTAAGCAGGGCATTTTCTCTTTCAAAACACTTACCACTAGCATTATTTTATATGTCTATTTGATGATTTGGTTTATTTTCTATCTTTCTTCAGTAGAAAGTAAACTCCATGAGGGTGGAGAATATTTCTCTTTTATTCACTGCTGTGCTCCTGTCATCTAAACCTGTACCTCGACTAGCACACATGCCTGATAGTCTTTTTGGAAGAATTGCTTAATATCTAACACTCTCTTCATTTATCAAAGTTCAGCATTCTGAAAGAGGCTGTCACTGTGTAGAGCGGCTGTGGCCAGTGTCTCACGACTGCAGACAGTGGGGGCGTGGTAGGCAAAGGCCGAGGAAAAGCAACTGGAATACTTTTTGATCTCTACTGGTGGCAGAAAGTTCTACAGAATCAAGATCTTTAAAAAAAGTAGTAAAGCAAGTGATAACTTTGGAAATAGTTTCCGGATTTTTCTTTTCTTTACCAAGAATCTCTCTCTCTCTCTCTCTCCCCCCTCCCTTCCCCTCCCACATTCCTATCAAAAGTGAAATTTGTGTAATGATGCATTCATTAGTTTTCCTCAGTTTTGTTGCTTAGAGTCATATATCAATTAGAACACAGGATCAAAATAAGCTGATCAGAGGATCATGAGACGGTGAGGCAATTCCTTCTAAAGTGAAGGCAGTGCCCACTGGGCCTCGGCTCCACCAATTAGCTCCTTCCTGCTGGGCCTGTCAAGATGTGGACATCTGCCCACAGGACTCCATTAGCATCTCCAATGCTGTGAGTAGCCTAAGATCGCTTAGCCAGTTACTGGTAGTGTTGGAGTGGAATCCTGGGCTTGCAACTCTCCTGTTGGTGTTCTGGAATTTTATAGGAACAATTTCCTCTGTGTCTATGCCCAAGTTATCACAGTTTGAGTGATGTACTCAGAGAACAAAAGTGACAATAGCTGTTAAAGATAGACAGTGGCTATCCTCGTTGATTTCCTAAGTTTGACTTGCTGCTCAAAATAACCTTTAGAAGAGGCATCCTCACCCTCAGGTTACTGATGAAGAGGCCCAGAGAATGTAAGTCACACAAGCCCCTAGCAAGTAGCAGAGTCAGGCCCGAAGCCCAGCATGGTTCCTGCCAAGCCTGCGTGTTCTTCACTGTACCTTGCTGCTGGCCAACTCTTGGATCAGACTCCTCTATTGAGACAGCATGTCCTGCAGCAGTGATAATGTTTGATTACTTCAGCGATGGAAACCGTCCACTAGGTTTGTGTATTTAAGAAAAAGAAATACCTCCTTAACTCACTGCTTCCTGAACCGCAGAGAGAGGAGCAAATGATGGGAGGCAACATGTAACAAGGTGGGTAGAGGAGATTTCAGGACAGAGCAATATTGAAAACTCCGAAGACCCTGAAATTCTCTTAATTTCCACAGATTTTTCCATCTTATTCTTTGTTACACGATCATCTTTTATGAGAACTGCTATTTGGCTTGCCTTAAGCTGCCAGGAAGTGTCTTTTTCTCCTATCTGGGAAAGATACTTCCTGGCATTTTTGAGGACTGTAGGATCATCTGGGAACTTAGGCAGACACTGAGCCTCTTAAGCAGGGGTCACAAAGGGTCATGCCCTTTGAAACTGTAAAGGTCATGTGGATTGGCTAATGAATCTGTGGTTTCTAATAAAGAACTTGTGACAAACACCTATCATTTGAATATGGATGACGATGGTTTGTCTTTCGTCCTCATTGGCTTCCTGAGGTGATGATGTTCTGGAAAGTCCCTGCTGGGTGAGAGACAGAATCATGTTTGGCATTGGAATGGGAAAAAGAAAACAGTACACTTTGTTCTTTTGGCTTCCCCTTCACTGACAAATCTGTTGAGCTGAAGGAACTTTGTTTAAGGAAGGAATAAAGGATGATTTAATTCATGTGACAGTCTAAATAATGATATTTCCAAGACAGGCTGGGAGATGCCTGACCTCTTTTCTCTGAAGAAGAGAATGCAATCTGGTGGGAAGAGCGTGAACTTTATGAAGAGATCTGGATTTTGAATTCTAGCATTGGTGGTGTAAGTAATAATACTAACAGTACTGATGGTGTGTATATACAAAATGCTAGCCTGATCTTCTTAATTACCACAATGACCCTATGAAGCATTATTATGAAGCATATTAATCACCTCTGCTTTACAGATGAGCAGATTGGGGCTTAGAAAGGGCATAAGTCAGGGCCTGGAAGGGAATAGAATTGAATTCTGATAGTTGGTTCCAACAAAAGACCTTTCTGACAGGCCAGCTTACCAAGAGAGCAGACAAGAGAGCCAGAAGGGCTATCAAAGTCGTGGTAATCTGTTACCACCCAAGGGCTGAAGGGACAAGGGAGGGGGCCGCGGGTACTGGCTGGTGCTAGAGGGTCTCCTTGGTAGGGACTGATGTCACACAGGATGCCTCAACAGCCAGAGCTGGTACCACCTCAGCGAGAAGTGGGAAGCAACCCTGAAATCTTTGTCTTCTCTTCTCTAACCTGTCAGACAATTATTGAATACAACAGTGGACAGCCAAAGGGAGGGCACACTGAGATTGTTCTATAGGTCAGCTTCTGAGGCCTATGGACAGTCTAGACTGGATATAGAGACTGGAGGCACCACAAGTAGCTCAAGATAGTGCAGAAAAGTTTAACTCACATGGTGTGGCTCCCTGAGGAAGGCCAGGCAGGGCAGCTTCCCAGCAAGCTGGGAAAGGGCTTGAGGGAGCAGGGAAAGGTGATGGGATTCGGTTGGGTGTGGGGACAGGGTGGGGAGATCCTGTGCATGGTCCAACAGTCTATCCAGCACCACAGAAGGGCACATCCAGACTTCCCAAGCAGTTCCTGAGATGGGGACAAAGAGAATGAAGGAGGCATGACTTCCAAGAGTTGTTTTTATTAGAAGGGACACTGAAGAGACCCCAGAACAAACAGGACTGGGCTCTAGGTCACTCCTTTCTAGCTATTATTCTTTTTAATTTGAATCGGTGTTTATTTATATTTCTTTTAATAAGAAATAATGTGACATTTTCAAAAACACGTTAGTAGTACATTCCTAATAATTGATACAATGCATATTATTGTCCTTGTTGTAGTTATACAGAGCACAGGATATAGATATGATAATTTTTCTAATCATTGTTGGTACAAAAATTTTCTTCTCATTGAACTAAGAGAAAGTAGTTGTATATATAGTCCAGTATTTCATAGTTGCAGTGAGTTATTGGCAGAACTGGCAATGTTAGAATCTGTTGATTTAAGCCTTTTACAGCTCAGCATACTAATATAGCT
Source organism: Capromys pilorides (assembly GCA_004027915.1). Classification (NCBI taxonomy): domain Eukaryota; kingdom Metazoa; phylum Chordata; class Mammalia; order Rodentia; family Capromyidae; genus Capromys; species Capromys pilorides. The sequence continues at coordinate 13,724 of PVKN010023882.1, forward strand.
TTACATTTTATGCCTTGTGGTTAAACTTTTCAGCTGGGTGGTTAAAGACAAGTTAAAGAAAGACCTGCACAACAAAACATGTACCTTTTGTAGCTCCCAAGGTCAGTCAAATCCCCTCAGGATTTACTTTGAATCCATGTACAGTGCTTTGTAGAACTGTTGTCAGTGTCAGCCATCTGGATGAGTCACGGCCATTGTTTGACCAGTTTTCTCTCTGTGAAAGCCCAAGAGAATGTTTTCTCTCTAGGTCACTCTCCTTAGGCACACTATACATCATTAATCCATTTCCTCTGTGGTCCCATAATCTCCTTGAACAGAAAGTTTAGGAAACCACTGAGTTATAGGATGCTACAGCACAGGTTCTCTTATGTCTTGAGTCCTCACTGACCTTGAAAGGCTATGGCCAAAATATTTGCAATCCTTGTAGCCCTTCTTTTTCTCTAATTTTTGGTATGTAAACTTACATTCTTAACCCTCCAGAAGAAAAGCTGCATGATACCATTACTCTATAACATAAGTACTTGAGCTTAACATCCCTGTCTTTGTGAATATCAAACATCTTACACTTAACTTAGAATTGGTATTTTCCATCAATCATTGATATTCTAATAAATTCCTATACAATGTGCTAAAAGCAGTTACACGTTTTTACACAGACATTTAGAAATCTAAATATATACAAAATTGTAGGCAGTCAATCCTATGGCATTTTTCCTAGTCTCTTAATCTCATATAATACCCTTTTCTGTTTTCTTATAAACCAATCATTTACTTGAGTGAGAGTATAGAAGTAACTGAAATTACATTAGAAGCAGCACAAATCTAACAGACAAGAATGACAAGCATTCCAAGCATAATTTTAGTGCTACCCATTGCTATCGTCAATGACTAG
>PVKN010023883.1:0-14637 GCA_004027915.1 Capromys pilorides
AGAATTTTCGCTAAGTTAACAACCTAGGTCGATTTTTATCTTCACCAAAATCTTCACTGAAGGTGCAGATAGACCCCAACCTAATATGTTATAACTTGGGATAAAAATATTTCAAACTCCTCTATTGTGAAAACATGGAGAAGTCATCTTGGTTTTGGAGCAGGTTCCCTTCTGGTAAGCATCGCTTGGCTCCCTTGGCACATGCTGCTGCCTGCTTTTAAGTCAAGCTCTCTTGTTGGTAAACAACTACCATTTAATAATTGAAATAACAGCCAAATTATCAGGATGCATGTGAATACAACATACAGCGAAATATCCCAGAGGTATCAAAATTTGTATCTTGAAGAAAAGTCAAATGATATTGAAAGATGTTTAAAATTTAGTATTAATAAACTATATATATATATTAATAAACTATATAGATATAGATATAGATCACTGCTCTCCTTTAAAATATAAGAGGGGTTATGCATGTTGCCTAAAAGTTTATCTCTTAAAGACTGGATGTATATTTTAATTTTCTTTATAGTTTTCTGTAGTTGAATTTTCTAAAATGGGTCCGTGTAAATTTTTAATTAAAAAAGACAAGTTTGCTTTATATTAGGAAAACATAAATAGATACATCCTTAGCTAAGAAAGCAAACAGAATGACACTTTTCTGTTTGTAGAGCTTTTATCTGATCCAAACAAGGCAGCACACTCAGGAGCAAGAGACGGATCAAAAGTTAGAGATCACCTTGGGCTACGGTAAGTTCAAGACCAGCCTGGGCTACAGTGAGAACATGCTTCAAAAGGCAAAACAAAAACAAACCGAAATGAACAGCTCGAGTAGACAGGTCTGATGCTCCTATCAGTCACGCTCACAGAGCAAAAGGTGGCCAATTCAGATCTGATTCCAGGGTTTCCTGACTGGTCACACGACAGTAAAGGCTGCCAAAACCTGCTGGGTAGATAGGAGTGACTTGTTAATCACGTGGCCCCTGACACTTGCGCAGAATAGTTCCCAAAGCCTGTAAGTGGACTTCTCGCGAGAAATGCAGGAGGTTTTCAACAGAACAGCCTAGGTAGACCAGAGAAGTCGGATCCGGGGACAGCCTCTCAGGACCACTGGGTGGAAGAAGTTCTCCCGGGTTTCCTCGAGATTTGGACAATGTAAAGGTCACACCCAAAGAACCTGGAATAACTTTCAGCCAGGGCCCACTGTGTGTTTTCCTGTGGTAGCATGTGCTTTGATTTTTGCTTTTATGCTGCTCACCTGGCCCAAGCCTGCCCTGCAGAGCCACTTCTCCCCAACTCTTCACTTTTACTTTCTTGAATAAACTTAGTCACCGTCTGTTTTGTTTGTTTGTTTTTCCTTATTTTGCTCAATTCTTTGTTCAAGAATAAAAGAATCGGGAATTTTTAACCCCAGAAGGAGAAGGCAAGTAATCCAGAAATCAGTAACATTTAATTGGTGAGCTACTTTTAGAAGCAGGCTACCAGGTAATATTTTCTTATTCTCTTGTGTATATTATTCATTCATTTTTCTCAGGGAAGTTTTGGTTCCCCCCACAACAAAAGCACCATACTTTTTCACTTTCTTCCTAATCTGAAATTTCAGCCTTCTCCTTCAATATAAAAACCTGTACGTCTAGTCTTCCTGGGCCTCTTCATCCCTGTTCAAAATCTTCAAACTTTCTTACTGTTGCTACTTCCATGAATTCTTCTAAGGCTGCTCTCCTGACTCATGAGAAGGATGTCCAGGAACAAAGTTTTTTTTCTTTGTTTTAATGTACGGTCTGATGCAGGAGAGGAAATTGCGAAGACTCAAAAGCTGCCTACGACCACAGCCCACCAAGGAAAAAGTCGCTCGCGTCAAGGAAGCCGTGCAGCGAGCACACTGCACAGCGAGCTGGGCTCGGAGTGACTCACCAGCGCTGTGGTGACACTTTCCTGCCCTGTTCATCAAACAGCTTTTTCCATTAGAATTGACTGACTCTTCACTCCTCAGAAAGAGGGCAAGGTCAGGTCGGTGGTTTTACAGTAAGGCCGCTCCGACTGCAGACCTGGAACAGGGTCTCCACCTGGCGCACCTCAAAATGCCCAGGGAGAGCTCAAGGATGGGGGAGGGAAGGGTGGGCTCCGTTCCACTCAGTCAGTCAGCAAACTGTCTGTCTGTCTTCTTGATCTTTCTTTGCTAGAGAGTTGACTGAGTTTGCCAAAAGCTGGTTGATTACTAAAAAGCTCCATCAGATTAATCATACAGAGATTATCTAGAAAAAGACTGGGCTTTGCCAGGGAGAGAGCTTAGCCGGGGGTGTAGCTCAGCAGGACAAGTACCTGCCTGACAAGGGCAAGGTACTGAATTTGATTCCCAGTAACAAAAAGAAAAGAAAAAGACTGGGACTGCTTTGAGTCTGGGGCAAGAAGAGCAAGTCCGGTCTTCATGAAGCCCTTGAAGTCTAAACGATAGGATCAGGCTTCATTATCCTCATCTTCAGTGGGCCTGAGCTGCCTAAAGATGCCCATCCTCAGTCTCACAGCACCTGGAAATTTCTACAACAGAATCCACAGGACGGCCAGCTTGCAACAACGGTGCTGCTGAGCAGAGCAATCCTCATGGAGATAAAGCTAACAGGCGTGCGGGAGGAGGAGGCTCTCCCCAGCTGCCTCTTCAGGCGAGACCACACCCTTCGTTTGACCTTCTCACTTGCCTGCCCTGAGCTTGTTCTTTCAGATACCAATGCCTTAAGTGTCTTTTTAAAGGCTTTTACTTTTAAGTGTCTGTACACACACACACACACACACACACACACACAAATTGCAGTAGCTTTTGCAAAGGATCATTACAATTTTCTAAGAAGGGTTTTAAGATGCAAATTTCCTAGTCTACAGCCAAAGTTTTAAAGATAAAAGAGGAAATTCTAGTGAAACTCTCCTCAGTGTATCTCACCCACAAACTCTGGCATAGGCAGAGTATCAGGATGTCTACAGCAGAGAACACAGGTAAGGTAAGCAACGGAGTGGACAGGTCACTGTTGGCAAAAGGACCAAAAGGTCGGTGGCCTGCTGCTCACAGAATGCAAAGAAGGGGGACCTGAGAGTGGCCAGAATGGTAGGTAGAGTGATGCCCGCTCTGGGAAAAGGAAGAGAAAATTGTCTGCAGGAAAGCAGCGTGGTCTGTGAAAGAGGTCCAGAAAAAAAAAAAAAAATTTCACAAAGTGACTCTGGAACCTGGGACATCTGGGCAGAGATCTAGGTGAGCAAAGGCTCCTTGCCTCAGGAAAGGTAGCCGTTACAGTGTCCATAGAAAATTCTCTTTTTACTGTCTTGAGAAACGGTAAGAGGTCAATGGGAAATGATCTGCCCTCCAGAAATTACTATGAATATCGATGACACAATGTTAGGCTCCTAAGAAACCCTGAGCCGGAGGAAATGCGTGGAAGATGCACAACCTTTTATGGCTAGTGCATTTCTAATCAAATCTCTTCCACCAAGAACAAAGCAGAGAATGGCGCGCAACTACTCAGTCCCTGTAACTATCAAAACCAAACCAAATTCTCTTGTCTCAGGAGCCTCTACACACAAATCTCATCCTTCCCTTCCATATGAAATCTCCAACGTGAAACTAAGAATGAAGCTGGCCAAGGAGCTGGGCCCATGCATCCTTGGATAATGAATATATATATATATATATATATATATATATATATATACCTGTTGCTGTTGCTGTTTCCTTGGCTATGAAATGGAAATAACATTTTAATTAATGACCTAGGTAGATGTTCAATGAGATTGACTGTTACTTATCTCTAATTGCTAAATAAACTATTGACTGATTTCTTTGTTTCCTATAAGCAATACATATTCCTATTTTGCACCACTAATCTTTTAGATTTCCAATTTGGAAGAATTCCTTCTGCTTTCTCCAAAATTTCAAAAACAATTTATCCACTCCATTAGACTCTTCTACCTATGGTCCTCTTATCCTGCTAAGTACGCCTTTTCCCCTTGCATTCACCCTAAAAGGAGTCTGGGAATGACCCTAACACGTGACCTTGACAGCGTTACACAAGATTTATTCATATATTGTACTTCAGTTGGGATTGTGTAAGGAGACTGACCAGCCTGAATTACATCAGAACACGGTGCCCGGCTCCTCACTTCTACATGCTGTCCCTTTCCTGCTAGTCAGCCTCCTGCTGTGGAAATCACCTTTCCTTTTCCTTCGCCATTGCTGCGGCCTTCAGTCCTCAGGAGAGGAGGGAGGGAGTGGCTCAGCCCTGGGGTTGAGAGAAGGGAGCACATTCAATTCAGCCTCTTCCTCCCAGGCTCTGGAATTCACCTACTTGACCCTTGTGCTACCTGCTCCTCAGCACTGGGAGTTTTATAAGCACATTCCCTTATGGGGGAGGAGTTATCTTATGGGAAAGGAGAAAAATGAACTCAGGGGCTGTGCCTGCAGTCCCAAAACAGCAGAGAGCACGCCCTGGCAGAGCTCAACTCAGCCCCAACAGATCCACTCCACGAACCCCACTGAATGCTTCTTGTCTCACGCTCAGATTCACCCATACTTCTGCTTTTGCTCACATGGGTGGGTGACCCTGAAACTACCTTCCAGACCCCCACATGTTCGCACCCAGGCCTGAGGCTTCTCGTACAGCTCCCATCTAGGACGGCCCTCCTTCTTGCAGTCGCCTTTGCTCTTTCTCTCACTCACTCAAACTTCTAGTCTTCATCACTCTGTACTTAGGCAGACGTCATCCTATTAAATGTCTTGGCGATTCTGAGCTTCCAAACTGTCAATAAATGAACCTCATCCATCTACAAATCCTTCCCCGCTGGCCCAAGATAACGTTTACTGAGAACTTCCTGTGGGCCAGGCCCGAAACAAAGAGCTAGACTCATTCTCTTGTTATCTTTCCTAGGAAGTGGAATCAAACATCCACCTCCAGACAGAACAGAGTCAAAGCCCAGAAAGCTCAGAAAGCCCAGAAAGTACTCCTTCCAAGTACAGGGAGAAGGAAGGCCCGCAGAGACTAAGTCCAGTTTAAAACTCTCAAAGCTAAGTGTTCCACCTTCACCTACTCTATCCTTGGGTTTACAGAGAAAAAGACTTTCCACCGACAGAAAAACAAAACAAACAACAGAAGGTGGAGAAAATAAAAGTCCCAATGGTCACCACTTCCCCAAGGGCCTAAACTGTTCCATGTGAACGAGTCTCCCCATCCTTGTTCTGGAAACAGAGGTCCAGGCAACTGTGGCTTTGTCACTCGATGAATAACAAGCCCTGAAGACTGCTAGAATGACAAGGCCCAGACCAGATCCACTCAGATGCAGCTGGAAGCTTTCTAGTAATGCTAACCGTGCATGGGGAATGAGCCGCACCAAGAAATGAGTCACTTACTGGAATCTGTGCTGCCTGTCTTACTCAGCTGATATTAATACACCCACGTGTTCATTAAAGTTTAATTGGAGTTCACGTGAATTGGTTTCACCAGATACTTAATCAAAGAGAACTGTTTGTGTGTAAACTGTTCACACTGCAAAGCTAGAAAGCACAAGGGGCCCAGGCAAGTACGCTGGAGGTTTTTTGAACTCTGTGCATACAATGCGTTAGTCACACAGGGTGGGACAATGACCTGGAAGGAGGAGAGGGAAAACACTGCCCAGACTCCAAGGCAAAGCAAGAGCAAGTGAAAACTACATGGCAAAGTACCAGGCAAAGTGCCTGAATTCATCAGCGGTAGGGAGAAATCAGTCGAACTCAAAGGCCACCTTGCAAATGGGAAGGTGGCGCTCCTCCTAGCTCCTCTCTGGAGTTCGTTATGAAAGCTGCAGGTCTCTCGGTTTTTTCCACGGGCACCTGTCTCCTAGCCATATATCTTTATTTTTAAAACGGATGGATAAGGAAATTAACCATCATTCAACCTAATCACACATTTCTCCTGGGCTGACAAGCAAGCCATGAGCACGATCCCAAGCGCCTATGTATGTAATCAGGGCCATCAGTGCCCTGCTATTGCTTACCGGGATATCTCACTAATCAACATTTCTGGAAGTATCAAATTTTAAAGCTCCTAGGAAAGACTGTACAGTGACTCGGGGGCTATGTTATTTAAGCTTGGTGGCTCTGGTAGGAGGACCAGTTTCCCCTTAATCGTGTTTATCATTGTTAGGTACAGATTGCTTCTTTACCCGAAACAAATCAAGATGAGTTGAAAATGGGGCTACATAGAAACTTTTAATTTCCTAAGGTAATTTTCAAAGACCATATTTGGCTCTGGGTTGTTCTCAGCAACTTGGTTAGTTTATTTGTTTGTTTTTTAAAGGCAGGGCCTTTTTACAGTCACCCAGGCTGGCTTTGAACTCTGCAATCCTCCTGCTTCGGCCTCCCAAGTACAAGGACAACATGTATGCACTGTTACACCTACCTTATATTTTTGTCTTGTTTTGTCTTCTTTTGTTTTGTTTAATGCTGGGAATCAAATTTGGGATCTTACACATGCCAAGCTCTAGACAAGCACTTTACTACTAACATACAGCCAGGCTGTAGATGAAGAAGAGCCATCTATGTTTTTAATATTCTATTGAGATATGATTTACATACGATAGAACTTACCTCTTTCAAGTTCAAAGCAAGTTTGTAGCCTATTCACAGAGCTGTACGACTACTACTGCGATCTGGTTGAAGAACACTTTCTCTATTCCCCAAAGAAACCCACATCCATCCTCCTCTTTTCCCTCCCAACACAGGGAGTGGGCCCTAACTTACTGTCTATCTCCACACACGCCATAGATCAGCCCGTGGCAGGCTTTTCTTACAAATGGTGTCACTCAAGATGAGGCCTTTTGTGACCAGCTCCTTTCACTTGCTTGGCTTAGAAGGTTCTGCCAAGTGGTAGCATCTGCCGATCTTGAGTTCCTGTTTATTACTGAGAAATATTCCGCTTCAAAGATCTGCACTTTTCTTGTCCGAGAAGCACGTTGCTCTTTAAAAATTAAATGGCCCCTCTTCGATGAGAAACTAGGTTACTTGGTGCTCAGCTTGGCCAGTCTTCTCTTCATCCCCTCAGCAGTCATCAGGGCCATCCCAGGGCCCCTGTGAGGAAGGAGAGGCAGGTGTCTGGGGTACTCCGGTGAGAGAGGAGGCGGCAGGTAGCACAGCCTCTGTGCGCCCGGAGCTCCACCACACGGCTCAGAGTGCGTCACTCAGCCGGCCAAGGGCTCTCACTAGCGTGACATAACCAGAAAGGGAGCCTGCTGCAGAACGTGCTTGGGGCCACGAGCCCTGGAAAACATAGAAGAAGCAACATCGGCAGCCAAGTTTCTGTGAAGGGAAGCTACCTTCTCAGCTTCTGAAGGCACAAAACCCAACGAACTTCTTAACGGTTAAATGTGTACTACGGGCCATGCTCCACCACGCTGATTAATACAGGACACCTGCCTTCCAGGAGTTCGAAGTGCAGCACAGAGACACACAGAATGAGAGAGTGCCAGGATGAGCAGAATTAAGGCTGTGACGGACACTCAAAGAAGAGCAGTTTCCACTTTGTGTACCTCACCTACCACATCAGTGATTTCATCTCTGACAAGGTTTGTAGAAGTGGAGCTAATTATTACATGCTACAGGGAGACGGTACACAGACTCTCATCCATGGGTATAGAGAACGCACAGGGATGTATTCTAAAAACCTACAATCTGCGTCTAGGGCTTAAATCACACTACTAACACTATGGGACGGTGCAGACCTCAAAGGAAACCATCAAAAATGGAAAGCTTGGCGTCAAGGAGGTGAGCTGTGAAACAGACACGCGGAGCTCCTCCTTCCAAGGCAGGATTTTCAAGGCCCTGGCAGGACGCTCGCTGGGCACTCGGAGGTAGGCCCGAGAGCCAGGTGGGGCAGAGGGAGAACACACCTGTCCTCGGCCCCAGCAGCTGGCTCGGGAGGCCCTAACAGCCCACAGCTCATTCAGTGCCAGGTGTCTGAGTGGCCCCGAGACATCTGCTGAACACAGTTGAATCCTTTGTACATCGCAAGGAAAGACAGCACAGTCTTGAGTCATGAAGCAGCTGAAGATGTTCTCCAACTCCTCTCTTCTGTATTCCGAGGACTCACCCGGACTCTCAGAAAAGGGATTTTGAGGTTGGAACTAGATACTCAAATTATGCTTCTGTTTGAGTTTTTTGTTGTGGTTTTTTTTTTTGGTTTTTTTGGTTTTTTTTAGTGTTTAAAGACTTCCTTGGATCCTATTTATGAAGCACATTATATTCTCAAGTAAGTCTAAAATAGTTAATATGCGTAATGAGAACTTCTTTCACTTAACACTTCTGCCAGCGTGAGCCTCTCCGCAAGGCGCTCCTCCAGTTCTGCATCAGCACAAGTGCCCCTCTTTAAATTCAGAGAGCAAGTCTGAAACATCCTGTTTCCTAATTGCCTCCTGCACAAAAGGAACGTTACCTTCACCTCTCCGTTCATTAAAGCAAGTTTCAGGAAATACCTTGACATTTTGAGCTTTTGAAAAACGCACACGGGTTTAACAGTAAGTCGTAGAGATTCACTGCTGTTTATACTTTGGTAGAAACAAGCTAATAGCAAATTATAGCTGCTTTTTTAACCAATGCATTTGAAGAAGGAAAATACGAGCAAACATTTGGAAGGTAAACTGCAAATCCCTGTAACCTGGGTAGTACTTGGGAGGAAGGATCTCATTATGCTCAAACTGAGGGGGTAGGTAGAGAGCTCCCCCAGGGGAAATGTTCTGGGTTCATGTCTACAGCTGCTGCGCAACTCACTGTACCTCTCTGAGCCTCAGTTACAGCACCCCAACAAGAGAACTGAGGGGGAGCCCTGCCTTCCCCACCCCACAGAGTCATGCGAAGGCCCACAGAGAAGTGAAGGGGCTTTGAAAAATTACATAGCCCCATACACAACCTATGGTATCCTAATGCTTTTATGTCTTATGAAGAAATTTTTAAATGACAAGAACAAATACTTCTCTTTTTCTGCCCCGAATAGGTCAAAGAAATGCCCCCCAATCCATACTACCAATTCCTGGAAGTTTCACACCAACTTTTATAAAAGTAACTGATGTTGAGCAATCCCCATAAAGCCCAAGATCCTGAAGAACTCTTCATCTGAGCACTCATCTCAGCAACGTATCCTTAAAATTCAATGCCTCCAATACATTCCTGCTCTTTGAAGGTGGGGAAAATATGTAAATTAAAGGACATTACCTCTGAAGAAGCAGTAGGCCCGCCCGATTCTCACCACTTTCTGGTGTTAAGGAAAGGGTCGAAGGAAAATGTGGTCCAATGCAGCGGTGGTTTCTAAACAGGAAAGAAATGGGAAACAGCTCTAAGGCTAGGATCCAAGCCTGTGCAGACGACAAAAGTGAAGGCTACTGTAAGGCTGTCTCTCTGCAACAAACAGAACCATGGTTGGCCCCACATGTGCGCTAGGAAGTTCCTGCCTTCCTGGTGCTTACCCCACACAGGGAGTTTTTCCAGAATGTGAGTGCATTCGATGTTCCCAATCTTCTTTGTCCTCTCAGGCTTTTTATGCAGACAAGCAAAGGTCAAAGACAGAGAAGCCAGGAACTTTGACAAGGTCAGTAGTGACTGTGCAAATCAACTCCTATAGCCTAGGCTAAGCCTCTTCGCTGTTCTTCAGTGAATGAATGGTTCTAAAGCGGACACATCAGACCTGCCCTATTTCACTGCTATGCGGAAATACAATGCACAATGGAACAGCAAGAACCAACTCCCACAAAAGCCTGCTGCGGAGTACGGCCTGTCTTATGCACACACGAGCTACGCTTTCGCATTCCTCATAATGACCACACGGGGTATGTCTCCTCACACGGGCAGAAATCGAAGCACAAGAGATAAAGTCATGTGTCCAAGACCGTATGACATCATGTGGAAGAACAGATGGAAACACAGGCAGCATAGCCTACTCCTGCGGCTGTTCCTAACCAGTTTACCAAACTGCCTCTTCCTGCGTACCTCTAAGTTGGACTGGGGATGGGATCCCGTGTCCTAGAAGAGGTCAGATTCATTGTCCGGTTGATTTTTACAGTGGCACTGGGATTGAAAATTTGTTATGCTTCCTTCAAAGGAGAGTACTGAAATCCTACGGAGTAACTGAGGTTCTTACAAACCCCAAGAACCTTCCCCGGATTTGAACACACGTCCGGTTTCAGGCTCAGGGCTCTCTGTAGGGATCCAGGCTCCACACAGGCTCTGCACCTCCCATCACCATCAGCACTGCCTGTCTCCCCAGGTACCTCATCACTGGGTTTTCTGCCAGGTTGTTCAGCAGAAAGAACATGGGCCTGGGAGACCAAAGTGCCTCCATTACCAGCTGGTGGCTGACACAAGTTACGGAGCCTATCTGTGTCTCACTTTCCCCATAAAAATGACGGCAACAATAATTGCAGTACCAGCCACCATCTCTTAGGGTTCTTACACAAAATAAATGCGATGATCTATATAAACTACAATGCCTACCACATAATAGATGATACACCATAAATGTTTATTTAACGAGTAATTGAGTGAAAAATGAAAATTAAATGATATAAAAATTCTTACCAGTTTCTGTAATAGTTGATTAAAAAACAAAACCTGTTTGTTTATTATAACTAATTAAGTTATTTAAACATGTCTTGAGTCTCACGTTCCTCTCTAGCTTGGTCTGTAAACTCCATAGTGGCCAGCACAGAGCCTTACAAGTTAGAGATGTACAAGAACAAGAATTATACGATCTTTTTCTAAACTTATCAAGGAAACAAAAGTACAGGTGCTATGGGAAAAAAAAATCAAAGTTTAGTAACCTCAACTGTCCATTTTACCCAAGATTTATCTTCAATTTGAAAACCATTACCCATAGGTGAAGACCTAAAATGTGTAAGAAGTCTAAATTTAATGTTCTGTTTATTTCTGATACATTTCTCCCTTTTTTCCCAAGAAAAGACAAGATATCCCAATCGCCACTATTTTAAATTTTTCTATAGACTTCTTTAAAGAAATTGACACATTACTTATGAAACCACTTATATTAGACTAGGTTCTTCACAGATGGCAACCACAAGTATTGTTTAGATTCAGTCAATAGCGGTGGGAGGAGAAAAGAGACAGAGAGATACAGAAAAAGGGAAGGAGGGAGGGAGGGAAGATAGAAGGAAAAAGGTGGAGAGGGAAGGAGGGAGGGAGGGGGGAAGGGAGAAAGGAAGGAAGGAGGGAGGGAGGGACAGAGACAAAGACAGAGACAGAGGGAAATGGGAGAGAGACAGAGACAGAGGGAGAAAGATGGAGACAAGGGAGAGAAGAAGGGGGAGAGGGAGGAAAAAAGGAGAGAAAAGGAGGGAGAAAGGGAGAGAGGGAGAGAAATGTAAAGGCAAAGCATGGAGGACGTTTGATAGTAAGAAAAATTTATGTGGGCGAACTGCTGCACCAGGGTGATGAAAGAAAAATAACGTGCAAAGGTGCAAAATTAAATTTTATGAAAAAACATGTACACTTGATTATGTGAGTGGATGCACACTGTGTGCACAGACGGACACACGTCTGCAGGGATGTGCGTGTGTGTGCGCGTATGTGTGTGTGCGTGGATGTGTGCGTGCACATCTGTACACGTGCGCGCAGGTGTGCACGAGGCTGGCCCGAGCCCACGCGGGAGGCCGGTGGATGTCTCCCCGCCACCACGCAGGAGGAGCGGGGCCCACGCATGGGGCTGCGCACGGGGTCCCAGCGCGGCGAAGGGACAGCCGCCTGGACGAGGAGCTCTGCCGCTGGCCGCGCCACAAGCCTGGTTCATGTGGAACAAATCACGCGACTCCAGTCTTCCGTTTCTAAGGACAGAGGCCTCACAGAAGTGGCTGAGATTTAAGCCACAACGGGAGTTGTAAAGTGTTTTCGAGGCGTTTGTAAGGCACAGAAGGAGCCACCCCTCGCCGGATCTGGGACCTAGGAGAGCCACCCGGGCCTCAGCCAACGCCTACGGGGGAATCTCCTCCCAGGACTGCCTGCTTTCAGCGAAGAGGGACAAGGAACGAGGACAATTTTCCAGAGGACAATTTTCCAGAGAGGCTTTCTAATTTCTCTATTATTTTCACAAAAAAAGCAAAATCTTTTTTCCCCTCCTTTTGTTTTTCCAAATAAAAACAAATTATAACCCTAAGTTGCTAATACATGCAGGCTGGAGCTGTCCTTAAGTAAAACCTTTTGATAACAAATTGCCTGCACTAACTGCTATTTTACTGCCGAATTCTTTATTGTTGCTTAGGTACAGCAATTATGCTAATAAGCCTGGGAGGGTGGTACGTGGAGTATTGAATCTGACAGATAAAACACTCAATAAAATGCTAATCTCACCTGAAAACTGGAATCAGACAGCCTTATTAGTATTTATGGATACAGCGTCTTAAACATGTATTTTTAAGATGAATATATATGAAATCAGCGCTGTCCTGCACACAGCTCGCCATTTCTAGGTCTGGGTGTTTTCGACTCCAGGTGCTAAGTCCTCGTTGCCTTCATTGTGTTTCTCGCCGGAGAAACAAGAGCTTATTGGCGTCTCTCCGACAGGAAGAACCAGGCAGCGAAATGTTGTTTTCTTTCTTCACCCCCCACCCCCACCGCCCACCTCTCTCCCCCACCCCAGAAAAGGGAAGGTAAGAAACGGCTGTCACGGCAAGGGAAGAAGGCAGATTTGACAGCAGCAAGAACCGTTTGTCAAACCATCTGGCTCCGCTCTTCACCTGTCAGGAGGGAGTGCGACTGTCAGGAGGAGCGGAGAATCACGAAGCCTGAGGTTTGGTCCAGTCGGGGTGCTGTCCCCTCCTCCCGCGCGAGACCTTGCTAGACAGCGGTTTCTTACAAGCGGCCCTTCTGAGGCCCCGGGATGAAGTCTCCACGACAAATGAAGTCTTCACGACGCGGAGAAGCGCTGAGTGTTAGAAATCGAGGCCGATGTGAGGCTGGTGGCCGCCTGAGACGCTAGGGTTTGCGCTTGGACTTCATTCCAAGGGGTCCAGGAGCAAATTCAGGGGGCACAGACTCCAGGGAAAAGCACAGTGGCTCCCCTGCCAACCAGCCTCAGGAAGCTAAGCTGCTTTTCTTTTTCAGTATCTGGAACCATTCTTTAGGGAAGGCACAGAGAAGCCCAGAGCCCATTTTAAATGATGAAGTCCCCTGATCTAACTATCGCAATATTATTTACCAAAAAATTTCTACAAACCCCAGGAAGGCAATAGGAAGACAGTTACTCCAAAGGCTGTTCAGAGTTGTAATCCGAAAGTTGCCATAGACAAACTGAAGATAGGCAAGGGCTTTCTCAGCCACACATAGTACGGGGGTTCTGGGGTCACAGCAAGCTGCTTGGTCTCCCAACCAGCTCCAGGATGCTGCCCCGCATGCCACCTGTGGGGTCATGAGTACAATGAGTCGTGCAAAGCCCAGATACCCAAGGAATAAGTCGCCCCGGAGAGGAGGGGAGGCGCGGGGAAGGGAGCCGCTGCGCCTCAGTGCTGCTCCCCACAGAGATTTCTCCCAGGCTCCTCCAGGCTTAGGTGAGTCACAGCCCTTCCACATGTTCCTGCTTCCCTCTACGACAGTCCTAGGCATGGGAAAATCAGGTTCATGTGACAAAGTAGAACTTGACATCCTGTGACAAAGCTGGCATGGACCTTAGGATCCTCTGTTCCCAGGCTCTGGGCAAGGCACTTCCTCCGTAAGCCTCTACTTCCTCCTCTGAACCAATGGGTCTTTTTAAGGTCTAAGAGGTCCCTTAGCCACCACCAACGGGGAGAAAAGAAGGAAGAAAGGAAGGAAGAAAGGGAGAGAAAGAGAGAGAATGAAAGAGAAAATAGGATCTCAAATTACAGAAAGCTCAGTGCAGCTCACAAAGGGTCTTCCCCTATCACCAGACAGGCAAAACTGAGATGATTATTGTCCCAAACTGGCACTGGGGACTGAAAAGTAAAGGTGCAAAGACTGGAAAACCCTCTCAGGACAATACAGTGAGCTGGGCAGTGGATGAGCCTGAAGGGACCCTGACGCCACAGCTGTCGGGCCGGCACAAGGCAGGGGAGAACCTTAAAGCCAGCAGACACTGGGACTGTTAACCTAAGGTCCTAAGACCACACACACACACACACACACACACACACACACACAAGACGCCATAGTATGGGACATGTGCAACACACAGGTGCTGACCGGCCTTCCTGTGCTACTTCAGGATGCAGAGCTGGGATCCAACTCCGCATCTTCCCTTCTCTTCACTGTACTCTGCCCAGCACTGCAATTTGCACAGCACCCTCACAACAAAGGCCCTGTGCAGAAAGAACTCCCCTTCAATTTACACGGGAGAAGCCCATGTGCCCACTTACATAGGTCTCTAGAACTGGTGGCAAAACTCACTTGAGAGCTCCCTGCCTCCACGGCCTCCACAGGCTCAGTGTTTTCCACCTGGTTGTGCCCCTTCTGAATTGCCAACGTCGCCGTTCTTTAGTAAGCAACCAGAGCAGAAAGTCAGCTCTGAAATGAGCCATCGCCCAGCACAGGAACGATTCAAGTCAGACTTTGAGGAATAAGTTCTGGGAAAGTAGAGGGGGTGATGCCATCACACAGTGCAACTTAAAACTCCTACT
>PVKN010023884.1:0-14631 GCA_004027915.1 Capromys pilorides
CTAAATAACATGATGAACAAGCTAGACAAGGATCTAGCCATGAGGGAGTTTATATAATCACCCCTTGTGTAATTTGCAGTCTAGTTTATCACAGGCAGTGAAATAGTTACATTGCTTCTGTCATTTATAATTCTTTGTGCAATAATTTAGAGCTATTATTAACCTTAGCTCATTGCTGGGGAATTTTTAGATTCAGAGAGGTTAATCAGTTTGCTGAGTCACACATAATACGTGAAGGATTTGAGATTCAGAGCAATTCAATTTTTGAAAATTTTTAAAAATATATTTAGTACAAGGTCTATTTTGAGACTCCCAAGTGCTGGGCTTATAGATGCATGCTATCATGCCCAGTCTCAGTTGTTTTCTTAGCATGCCCCTGGGATAGGGGCCAGCACAGCACGACCGGTGATTGAACCCTGGTCCCTGCATCTGCCTAAGCAGGTGAAATAAATTAGTCTGCTGAGCTATCTAGCTGGCCCTTCATTTGTGTCGTTTTCTTGTTCATAACCAAGCAACATGTCTACCATACAAGCAAAGTAAGTGAGTTATACAAGTGACTATGAGGAGATGGTGTTCGTAGGGAGTGGGTACATTATAGTGTGTCTGATGCAAATTCCACAGTTTAGAGTCTTTCCACTATAACTTATCTTGATTAATTATATACAGCAATAGAATAGCACTGAAAAACTTTGGGGATACAATTCCCATTTAATTCAGTTGCTTTCTCGAACAAGCTCCTAAGTACTTACTCGTGCTGTCTCTGAATTCCTGTTGGTCCTTTAAAAATACTCAGTTTTTCCCTTTCACAGTTGCAATTAGAGAACATACAAGTTTGTACCTGTTTTTCCAGATTCCCTTTTTCAGTTTTAATGTCTTAAACATTCTTTTCTTGTTATTGCATAATCCTATAGCAGTCAGTTTCAGTATGTATATAACATTCTTTCAACTGCCCATATCATAAACTTTTACTTAACCAAGTTGGAATGATTAGGTATTTAGGCAACTTTCAATTTGACACTGTTGAAAAGAAAAATCACCAACACAATAAAGTTTTGCATAACTTCCTCACACACATAATGTTTTTTTTTTAATTATTGGAGTAACTAGGTAAACAAAATTAAGATTCCTGGATCAAGGGCTTTCAATATTTCCATCATTTGTAATGCATAGTATGAAAAATGCTTCTTATTTATTTATTTATTTATTTATATTTTTACAATTGTTAGTACATTGCATATTGTTGTCTTCATCATAGTTGTTCAGAGTATTAGATGCAGACATAATTTCTTGTCTAAACATCTTTAGTACAGATCTTTCTTTTCATTGCACAAAGAGAAAGTAACTGTATGATTTTATTTGATTTATACTGAGTTTAACAGCCTTTAAAATTTCTAAGGTTTATGATATTACAAATAGGAACTTTATGATCAATGAAAATAAGCACAATATTGTTTACTTATAAGCCTAAACTTTTGATGGAACTGGTGGAAATTATCTTCTCTTGATAGCCATGGGTCAGCTCTTAGTTTCTAATTCTAATAGCTCAATTAAGACGGCATGGATAATGTGAGGACCTAGCCTTGTTACCAAATAATGTCATATATTTTCATATTTTTCATGGGCACACTGTGCCTTCAATACACTGGAACAGAAATAGTTCTTATAGGGTATTTTCAAAATTTGTACAATATTTCCTTTAGTACAGGAGTACTGGACTAATTTAAATTACTCAGATTCAATGCTCAGTTGTGTGTATCTCCATTAGCAGCACATTTCATGTACTTTCCCTTTCAGTAGAAAACGAAATGGAAAGAAGTCAGAGCTATTTTAACAGAGAAGTTTCTCTCATTTATCATGTGGTTGACATTAATAAAAACAGATAAATTGTTTATTACTTCTTTTGTGGTTCAAGAACTAGTAGTTTACAGTTAGTAGTTATGATTTTCTTTTTCGAAACAGATTCTGTTTTGAGCTAGTTACCATGTTTGGTTGTCATATGCCTGCCCTGTGACCTCACAGCAGCCTGTTTTGTGTTTTTGCTTATCCTTATATGGGAAGGCTGCCTGGAGAAGTTATCTGACCAGAACTAGAGGGCCTGTAGCATTTATAGGAAGTGTGGCTTTAATGTGTGATTTGTGTAATTAAATTTCCTCACTGTGAATATTTGTTACATGGAGAAGGAGGTGGATTGGAGAATGTTTTATTGACTATAAAATCAGCACCATGTTACAGTACTCAATGGCCCATAAAACAAATCTAAACAAGACTGAATTCTATGTAGAAACTTACTGCACTGAGTTGATAATGAAAGTGACCAAGGTAGAAAGGTGAGGGCTGGAGTGAATTAACTTACTTTTAAATTCTTAGTGCAACATTACTCTGCAAGTTTTGAAAGAGAATGTTGACATATTTTAAGCTAGCATTTGTCAGGAATATTTACTTGTGGTATTTGCTCATATTGTTTTAAGGAAGTCATTTAAGGGCACAGTCAGTACAGCCAGAACCACATAAGTCATGTGTTAACCCTGTTTTCCTGTTAGCATTCAGTTTCCTATAGGTATCTTTGATGACAAGCTGCTGACATTGCTGTGGCCACACTTTCCAGTGTTCTTATTTTTTGCACTTTTATTTGCCCAAATACAGGACAAATAGTTTTGAAGGGACACATTGTACTTGTTTTTTTTTTTTTTTTTTTTTTTTCTGAATGTCAGTATTTTTCATATGAGTCATTGATTATTCACATTACCTTTATGTAACAAATCGTAAAATTCTGGGGTGGCTTTTATTGCTCCTGGAATGTTTGTTTATTATCAGAGTTTAAGTACATACTAGAAAGAAGAGTCATCTAGAAAAAAGTGTTCACCCTGGTATAGAAAACTCATCAATTAAAAGGTTTTCTTGTCCTAACTTTAAGCCAGATTTTGGAATTTATGAAGTGGGAAAAAGGTGTTATGAGCCACTGTACTTAAGACTTCAGGGTATATTTTGTTGTTCTGTATGCTTGGTGTTTAAGGTACTTTTTACCCTGGCAGAACCTGGACAAACATGTGATTTGAAGCATGTTCCTTAATCCCTCTGAGCTTTAATTTTTTTCATCTTGAGTGAAAATACCGACAGGTGCCTCACAGACTTTTAAGAATGAAGTAACATGAGCAGCTTGGAGAATTTAAAACAAAATTGTGGGATCAATCAGTATTATATATCTATTTTGTGTCCAGTTGTTTTGAGCAATATATGAGGAGAAAGAAGAAAAGAATATGGCCCCTCCACCCAAGTGGTTCATTAACTAACTGAAGAAATGTAACATTCACACGTGAAGTAAATTTGCAAACACGAAGAGTCTTCCTTTTATCCACGGTTTCAGTTATCTGTTGTCAACTGTGGTCCAAGAATATAGTGGAAATTTCCAGAAGTAAATGATCCATACATTTTAAATTGCCATTCTAAGTAGTAGTGTGATAAAGTCATGTGGCATCCAGTTCATTCAACCAAGGACTGGAATCGTCCCTTTATACAGTATACATAATGAATGTTCTATATGTATTAGATTCTATATGGCAGGAGGGAGATAGAGAAAACATCCACATAAATTTTATTATAGAATATCATTGTTATTGTTGTTTTATTACTATTATTACTCATCTTTTATTTCACCTAATAAGCTAAACTTTATTATTGGTATATACATATAGAAGAAAAGTAAGATTTTTATGTTATCCATAATTTCAGTCATTCGCAGGACCCTTAAGGCTTATTCCCTGTGAATACATTGTTGTATTATTTGCTGAACATGTTCTTGCCAGCCTTAACCACCAGTAGTATATGTATGACTGTCCCATTGGGCTGCTTGTGCCACTGGTGGTAAAAATAGATGTAATCATATTTTTATTTTATTTCTTTCATCTTTTTGCATCAGGGTCTTACTATACAGTTCAGGCTGGCCTTGAGTTCACTTTGCAGCCCAGGATGGTCTTGAACTTACAATAATTCTTTTGCCTCAGCCACCTGAGTGCTGGGATTACAGATGCACACCAACATGCCTGACATATAATCATATTTTTAAAATTTGTTTTTAGTATTTTTTTAAAGTTTATTTTATTTTATTAAACTTTATTTATTTATTTGTGTTCTGGCCGGCTCAGCCTGCCTTGGGGTGGGGCTGGCACAGCATGTGGTGCAGGGGATAGAACGGATAGAACCGCAGTGCCTGTGGCTGCCCAAGCCTGCCTAAGCAGGAGCTTCAGACCACTGAGCCACCTTGCCGGCCCCGGTATTCTTTTGATATATGTGATGATCACATTCATCATAGGGAATATGTATCTGTCCATAATATGCCTTGATTTTTATTTGTCGGCCCATTCCCTTACCTCCCTTCAATCCTTCTTCCCCACCTTTACAAAAGCTTACAAAAGTTTACTTTCCATTTTCTTCTTCTATTTTCTTCCCCCCTTCTCTTGTTTGTATTTGAACATTTTTTCCTATTTCACAGTACCTGTCATCCATGTTGGCCCTTATTTATGCTTTCGGTTTTTCACACAAGAGAAAAGAATGTGGTATTTAAGCATTTGCATCAAATTTATTTCACTTAAAAATATGGTTTCAACGTGTGCCCATTTACCTAAAAATATCTTAGCCTTATCCTTCTTAATGGCAGAGAAGTATTTCATTGTATGTAAAAATTACATTTTCTTTGTTCATCTATCAATAGGCATTTGGGCTGTTTCCAACCTGTAGCTATTACAAATGGTGCTGCTATAAATATAGGTGTGGATATATCACTATAGCATGATACTTTTAACTCTTCCTTTTGGGGAGATACAAAGAAGGGGAATAGCAGGGTCAAATGGAACCTCCAGTTTTAGTTTTTTGAGGAATCTCGATACTGATTTCCATATTGATTTTACCAATGTACACTCTCACCAACAGTGCAGAAGGGATCCTTTTTTGCCCACAGCCCTGCCAGCATTTACTGGTTGATTTCTTGTTGAATAGTGAGTTTTTTGGAATGAGATGGAATATGGATGTTGTTTAATTTGCATTTCTCAAGTGACCAGAGAGGTTGAACACAGTTTCATGTATTTATTTGTTATTCATACTGTTTTAACTGAGAAATGTATATTCATTTAAAATACCTAGTCTTGGATTAGGTTGTCTTTTTTGTTTGTTTTTTTTTTTTTTAGTTTGGGGTGTCTGATTTGTTTGAATTATTTACCAATAAAATTAATAAAAATCCACCAGTTGGGGCAGACTTGCGGTGCCACCACTGGTTCAGGCCACTAAGCAGAAAGAGGTACAAATTATGGCTGTGTTGTGGATATGTTAAACTTTAACTAGATAAAACAGACTGCAGGAAGTCTGAGGGAGGGGATAAAGTACAGACAGAGGACTTTGCATTATTAATCTTTCTCCTTCCATGTCATTTTCCTTTCATTTATTTTATTTCTGTACTCTCACCCAATCAAAAAAAAATTACTTAGCAGAAATATCAGTAAAATACTCCTAAAATATTCACTAAGAAATTTAAAAATAATAAAGAAAGTTAAGTCAATAGAGATTGGCATATATGTATTTACTATCAGTTATTGCTAGTGACTCTGAGCAGAAGCCAATATTGGATTTGTAAGTTATCTTAAAAAATTAGGTTTACTTGACCAAGTCTCTTTGAAAGTCTGGGACACTAGACAATATAGGTTCATTTTTTTTATTTGGGGAGTAAAACAACCATCCACCAAAACTAAACGTGGTTCTGTAAAACATGGCTGATGCACTGGTATTTCCACATTCTATAATTTGAATATTGGAAGCACTATTTTATTTTCAAAATGTCTTTTCTTTTTAAAAACTCATTAGTGTTCTTTTAAGACACATATCTTTAGTACCACTCTTTCAAAATGAAACAGCTCCTCAGGTGCAGAGCCACACTGACTCCTGAAGTTCCGATGAGCAGACCTGGGCCAGGGCAAGGGGGTTCACTCTGCCACACAGGGTAGGTGATGAACCCAGCAGGCCGAGGTCCTGATTGGGTTGGTGGCTGCCCCCGAAGGTGACTGGCGAGGCCATCCCTGGACCTATCTCTTTTCTCCTGTCTTTGCTCCAAAGCCCCTCCAAGTAGACCTCATATACACCTGGCTGTGTTTGTCTTGATCTAGCTGGATACTCTTAAACCCTAATACATGCAAAAGTGATCTCCCCATTTCTGATCTTCCCCCAAACTGAGGTCCTTCTCTGGTGTTTGCCGTTGAGTACATGATCCTACTTTATAAATCCAAATGTTGCTGCTAGAGGTCTAGAAATGGCCCTTGTGCTTCTCAATCCCTTCACCTGTCCCACCAGTGTTTCATATGATCCCTTCTCTCCACAGCTCTTTCATGGTCCTATCATCTTTGCCTCACCCCTGATTGCAACTGAACCTTGTTCATTCTCACCAAGTCACTCAACTCCCAGCCCTGTCATCAACACCCCAAATGCCAATTTTGCTGATTGTGCCCTGTACCTTCCTGCTGGCATGACACCACTAATCAAGGCTTCTTGAATCTCTACACACTAACCCTTTGGGGGAGAGTATTCTAACCAGGGAGCCTCTGGTTCTCTGCAGAGAGCTCTCTGACCACTTTTCTGTTGCCTCAATAGGCAACCTCCTCCAACATACAGTGACTGGTTTTTTTTTTTTTTTTTTTGGTGGAACTGGGGATTGAACTCAGGTCCTTACGCTTGCTGCGCAAGCACATATTCTACTGAGCTGTCTCCCCAGCCCTCAAAATATCATTCTTTCTCTTGTAATGCTGCCTCAGTTTCATCCTCCTCTGAAGTAGGGAAAGACAATCTTTTTCTTTTTCTGGAACCGGGGATTGAACTCAGTACCTTACTTTCCAGGCAGGCACTTGTGCCCCTGAACTATCTCCCTGACACTGTATGTTGCTGTTCTTAGTTCTAGATTTAACCTGCTCCTTATTTCCAGGTCTCTCTAAAATGTACGTACCAACTCTCAGCATCAGCTCTAATATTTCCTTTGAGGTTTAAATACATCCCATAAGAACCTCAGATTCAACATAGCCCACAGAGAATTCATCTTTCCCTCCCCTTGTCCCACCTCCTTCATCATGGTCATTCCCTTCCATGGAAACCACCACTTGACCAATCAAGCTCCACATGTGAGTATGGTTCTGGACTTTTCTCCCTTTACTCCTTCACAGATTGCACATTTCCCAGGTAACTGGAGATCTCCTTCTTTTGTTTTTGCTACTGCTGCTTCTGGTTAAGGCCCTCAGTTATGTTCATTCATTTATTTTTTCATTTACTCAACACATTCGTGTCAGGCTCCTACTCTGTGCTAGATGCCTCAGCTATAACCAAGTAGGTTCTAGCCCTCATGAGGCTTACATTTTTATGGCAAATCATGACTTACTGTCAGGCATTGCGAGAAGGGATAAAGTGAAAAGAGTTATAAATGTATAGTTAAAGATACTAGGTGAGCACAGGAAAATACACTATATCCTTTTCTGCTCAGGGACTATTTACCAAGGACACTACATGTCTGTTGAACAGCTGGGAGAAGCATCTCACACAGGTCTTGCTGTGTTAGGCTTAGAGGCAACACTTGGTGAATGGAATCACAAAAGGCAGAGAGGCTGAAATGGAAAGTGGGAGAGGGTAAGAGGTGAGTCTTTAGCAGTACTCTTCGGTAATTGGTGATTCCTGAAGGGTGTCAAGAAGACAGATGAGAGACGAAGAGATAATCCTGTCGATAGTGCCGGCCAGACCCTGGAAGAACGTGGGTTAGGAAGATGGGATGGCCAGCTAAGGAACCAACCTTGGCCTCAAGATTTTTTTTCCCTTCATTCAGCCCTCTCACTTTTCTATTACTTTTAATAAGAAATAACAATGTGACATTTTCAAAACACGTTAGTAATACATTCCCAATAATTTGATGCAATGCATTTTGTTGTCCCCGTTGTAGTTATACAGAGCACAGGATGTAGACTTGATAATTTTTCTGATCATTGTTGGTACAGTCTGGGGAGCTAGCTCAGTGGAATGAGTGCTTGCCTGGCAAGTTCAGTCCCTGGTACTATCAAAAAAAATTACATTGTTGGTACAAAAAATGTCTTCTAATTGAACTAAGAGAAAGTAGTTGTATACATAGTCCTGTATTCCATAATCACAATTGATTGTTGGCAGAACTGGCAATGTCGGAAGCTGCTGTAAATGCTAAGTACAGGCCCGTTTCTAGGCAAATGGGGAAGAGGAGGAGGAATGAAGAGGTGCTGCTAACCTTTCTTCAGAGATCTTTTTCTCCACCTTCAAATTTTCGCCTTGGGAGGCCCCTCACACACTTTTAAGTTGCAGTAATAAGGGAACTGTTTTTCCAGGGTTAAGCAGTACAAAAGATGTCTCTATTGACTGCACTGCATCTGCATTTAAACAGGCTTTGTTTCAAAACTTTGGACTTGGAGATTTATCTCATTTAATTCATGGAAAATGTACACCACCAGTCGTCACTGTGCAACCTACCTGCGGAACGGAACTTTCTCTGAGAAAACGTCCAACCTTGCTTTCTAAAGACTGTTAACATTTTTTTTTAATGTATATAGTACAGGGTCTACAGGGTCTCACTACACAGCTCAGACTCGTAGTGATCCTTTTGTTTTCAGTCTCCCAAGTGCTGGGATTACAGTTATGCCCCACAACGCCCAGTCTCAATCACTATCTCAGGCCCCAGGGGCAGAGCCAGCATGGCATGCTGGTGATTGAACCCCAGCCACTGCACTCTGCCTAAGCAGACGCTTTAATCTGCTGAGCTATTTGCCTAGCATCAGGTAGCATTTAAACTATCACACTAAACCACTAAACCAGCTCACCCCAACTTCTAAACATTTCTTCCTGAAACACGTTTAAATTTCTTAGGGTCCTCAGGAGATAGCTCAGTGGAATAAGTCCTTGCCTGGCAAGCGCAAGAGGGGCCTGAGTTCAATCCCCAGTCCCGCAAAAAAAAAAAAATTAAAAATAAAAAATAAAATAAAATATAAAACAGCCACACTGTGCACTGACGGAGTTTGAATTCTTCTCAAGCAAGCAGATAAACACGCAAATATCCTGTCATCACCTCCTCCCAGGCCTTCTCCTGCTCTATCCACTGCCCTCAGCCCTGAGCGCACGAAGGACTACCAGGACCCACTCCAGGCAGGGATCTCCCCCACATACGCCTGGCCCAGGTGTCTCCTCCGTGAGAACACTGGGGCATCTTTTCCCGAGAACAGCCATGGGAGGGGCCCAATGCAGAACCATTCTGATTACTGCTCTGGGTTCCAGTGGTGATGCGATAGGTATCTTCTGCCAAGTCAACCCGGAGAAATTTGTTTCCACCTACAGAAAGGAAAGTGGTTACCTGGCGGCCTTCTGAGAGGTGAGTGTGCTGTCCCAGGGACGCCCTCCTCATCTGAAGCATCAGGCATCCGCATCTCCCCTCCCTGTCTCACACAAATGACTCTAAAAACCTGGGACCATTGCCTGGGATTTAATCCAGTTGTTGCCATCCCAGCACTAATGCTCTGCTTTCCAACACTTTCACAGCAGCCATCTTGTGCAAGGCGGCGGATTTATTTTGACTTTTGCACCAGAGAACTATTTTTGTTTTGTTTTCTTATTAGTTGTTTGCAGTAATATGCAGTGTTTATACATAAAACTTGCATATTTTAATTCATTTTTTATCCCATTCCTGTCCTCTTTTCCTCTTCTACTGGTCCATTCCCCTTTATAAAAGATCTGTCTCCTGTTTCCCGTTACCTTATATTTTCTCTTTAAATTATGTTTTAGTTTTCTTGTACAAGAGAAATATGTGCTACTTAAGCTTGTGTGTCTTATTTAGCTCACTTAATATTATGGTTTCAAAGTGCATTAATTTTTACTAGAAATGACTCAAGTTCTAGCAATCTTCTTGACCAATTTATTGTATTTGTTGTCACATGAATACCTGTTTTTATAGGAGCACAAGCCGTAATAGCTAAATTTTGAAAGTGGTCTATATGTCCATAAACAGATGAATGGATATGGAAAATGTGCTATTTACTCACAGTGGTGTGCTACTCTGCCATAAAGGATAAATTTGAGTTTCCTTACACATCATTACTCTGTGCAAAGCTTAATTTAGCACTAGCATCATAAGGTTGGAAATTTTGCCTTGTAATTATCTTAGGGAATCTGTTCTTGTCCCTTTATCATGTGCTTTTTTGGGGGGATGCTTTAATGAGCATTATTTATTTCATAAAAGTGTCATCATTGTGGTGGAAAAGAACAAAGGAGGCTCCAGTCCTCGGTTCAACCCTTCACAGCCCAAGGGGAACTGTTGCCATAGAGATGTGGTTCTGAGGGGCCTTGAGAATCATGTGCTTTCATGTTCTTATAGAATACATGCAGGGAAAACTCTAGGTAAAATCCTTTATTTTATTTTATTTAGGAAAGGGTCTACAGGGTGTTCAGGGTCTCACTACTAGATTAAACTCCTAGTGATCTGCCACTTTACAGCTTCCCAAGAGCTGGGATTACAGGTGCACACCACCATACCCAGTCTCAATTACCTCAGCACACCCTGGGGCGGGACCAGCATATCAAGCCCTGGGGATTGAACCCCTGGCCCCTGCACCTGCTTGCAGGTACTTTCATCCGCTGAACTATTTGGTCAGCCCTTTAGGTAAAATCCTAAAGCCTACAAAATGACTTCATTCTCTTTCTTACCTGCTTCTTTCTGGGCAGTGCCACCTTCCACTCTAAATACCTACACTGTATATTTTTCCACTTTAAATACCTACACTGTATATTTACTACTTATGTGGAGATCAAAATAGTGAATCAGTACTTGTACTTTTTTGGGGAATCAAGAAAAGAGCTGTGTTTTCGGGTAGGATTATACTCTCAGTGTTCTTTACAGCTTCCTAGATCTCCAGATTAAGCCACTTGTAAAGAAATCATAGCTAGACTAAAAGTTTCTATGACTCTGGAAAAATATATGGACAGGTTAGTTTCAGTAAGAAAAGCTTGAAATGTACTACTATTACCGTCCTTTGAAACTGTCACATTGCTAATTCTTATTAAACGCAATAAAAAAGCCGCTGATAAGAGTGCGCCCTCTACTGGAGAGGTGAAGAAACCTCATCGTTCCAGCCCTGGGACTGTGGCACTAGGTCAAATGGGATGTTATCAGAGGTCCACTGAACTTCTGATTCGCAGACTTCCTTTCCAGTGTCTAGTTCGACACGTTGCTTGGGACTTCAAAACAGATCTACGCTTCCAGAGCACAGCTATCATTGCTTTGCAGGAGGCAAGTGAGGCCTATCTGGTTGGCCTGTTTGAAGATGGCACTTGTGTGCCATCCACGCCAAACCTGTAACAATTATGTCAAAAGATATCCAATGAGCACACTTCATAAGTGGAGAACGTGCCTAATGGTCCACTATGGTGGGAAACATTTCGTTCTCAATTTTTTTTCACATCTTGTTCCTATTATTGATAGTTTTGAATGTTAGGTGCTTTATGTTTTGCTCCCCCTTCCCTCTCCATGGGGTCAAAAGGTACCTAAGTACATGACTGCAAATGGAAAACGGGATAGAAATCAGGTTTTGGCAGTTTTTCCGTTTTCATTTGTGTGTGAATTTTTATCTTCATGTGGCATGTAAGGCATTAATACAAGCCAAAATTGTTTCGGTAAACAAGTTTCAGCACTTCAACCATACAATAATTTTAAATAAAAATCTGTTAAATTTTTCTGGAAAAAAGAATAGACTAGTTGAGTGAGATAATTTAGAATTGATATGTCATAGTTAAGAAAGGCCTTTGAACTCCAGAAACTGGTGTGACCAATACTTTATTGTGGCCACCTTATCGACACAGCCTATTTCTAGAAAAAGAAAAAAACATTAAAGTTCTCCTTTTTTCATAGGAGACACGATTTTTGAAATTAGGAAGGTTTTGCTATCATTTTAGAAATGGTTCTTCTGATATGATTATGGCAAATGTATAACTACGTAACATCAATGGCAGAGCTTTTTAAAAATTCTTTTTAGAGTAGTAGAATTAGCAATTATGTTCTCATGGTACCACAATTTGGCATATTAGGGGAGCCAGGAGAAGAGGGAAGAGATGAATAGGAAAATTTTTAATAATCCTCTGAACTCAAACATGTTAGTAAGATAATATGAATTACAGGTTTTACATGACTGAAAACCACTTTTGAAAATATTGTAAAACAGACAAGCTAAAAACAAGTGCCTTTTCCTGTGGTCGTGTGTGCTCTTAAGATTAGCAATAGGAAGTTGGTAGTTTAAGTACTCATTTGAAAAAGTACATGAGAGAGAGAGAGAACCCTCTCCTTTTGATTTAGAGAGAGCATGACTCAGGAGACACTTGGAAGATGCTCAGCAAGAGCCACAGGTGCTAGGAAACTGCGTAAGGTGGAGGCAAACAAAACCCAAACACAGGGAGGTAATTCAAAGGTGTAGCTCAGCGGACTAGTTCCAGGGTCAGAGGTGTTTAAAAAAAGAGCCAAGTGTCACCTCTTAATCCCAGCACTGCTTGCAGTTTAGGCCTGATATACTTTCCATTTTGGGAAAAGCTCTAACTCTTTGAAGGGAAGAAGATAAGTGCAGCAGCTGCCAGTCTGTGACTGCCGCTGAGTCTAGCAGGCACTTCCTAGTGCGTACTTGTCCTAAGCCTCTTCCCACTGGGAGACAGAGCCCAATCAGGTAGACATATAAAAGAGAGAGCCATCTCAGATCAGAGCAGTAAGGAAAGTGTAAGTCAGAGAATCACTCAGAGGGCAGTGACTAAATTAAGATGAGTGAGCTCTAGGGACAAAGAGAAATAAAGGGCACAGTCACACCTAGAAAACTCAAACCAGGTATTGGGGAATCTTTAGGGCAATAAGAATCTTGGGTTTGCAGTCACTATTCCCGGTGTGTTTCTGGAATGGAGAAAAGGTATGAGCTGTGCCAGAGTAGGTACCCTCGCAAGGCTCTCCCAAATATCAAGTTGTGTGCCTGTATGGGATCCCTCCTCCCATCTGACCTTCAAACATTGCAGAATTCAACACCCACACAAGGTCCTTCCCACCCTCCGCCAAATGCTTGTGAGCTCTTCACAAATAAAAACACTCTCCAGAAATATTATTAAATAACGCTAAAAACAATTTCTGATTATCCTTTAGATTTTCGCACCTTGTAGTTATAACTTCTATTAGTGTGCCAGTAAAAAAATGTGACAAAATTTGACTATGAAATAAAACAAAACTCCTTCCTTGATTAAGTGCATAGATTGGCACTTTTATTTCATGATGATCTTGTGTTTTCCCAATTGAAGTATCATTAGTCAAGTTTTGTTCTTTCTTCAGTTTTGGAACATTCATGTTAGCACCTTTTAAAGCAGGAATCATGTTAATCTCCTCTGTAAAGAAGCACACTCAACTCTTGCCATGACATATAAGCTTTTATTCCAGGCAACGTTTGTTCAGTATCTCTACTCTATCTTTGGTGCAAAGAATACCTTGAGGCTCAAACTTTTGACATGAGTGCAGAAGAGACTTGTCATTCTTTGGTTCAACATAGCGGGTGTGGGGCCAGCAAGATACCTCAGTGGTCTAAAGCACCTGCTTACACATGCTTAGGCAGGCGCAAGGGACCACACTTCCATCCCGAACACCATATACCTTGTCAACACCACCCTCAGGGTGGCCTGAGCTAGCAAAAATCAAACAAAAGAAAAGGTAGCTGGTGTGGTCTGCTCTTTGAAAATAACTGAGTTAGATTTACATAGAGTGACATTGTTGATATGCAAATGAGTTTGTGTTTCAAAAAATTTAGTAATTTTCAACTCCGTTTCTGCACAAATTTAAAGTTCTATTCTTTACTGAACAATTATGACATATATTTCTTATTTTCTAATGTTTTCAGTTACATCTGTTCATTGTGTTGCTTCTCATTAAGTTCCAGTAGGTAAGATGAACAATTAGTATAATCAGACATCAGGATGTGTTACAGATAATATGTGTCTGAAGATATGTTAGTTGAGTAGTAACTATATGTAAAATACCATATTTGAAATAATACGTGAAGTTTGGGACTTATACACATGGTGAAATTAAGAATCACTTTTTTTTTTAAATTTCCTCAATATCCAAGCTGAACAATATCTGTGATTGATGTAATAGATACTATGATTGACCTAACAGAACATGTTAGAAAAATATTATAACCAGTAGCCTTATAGAGATGTGGAGAACTCTAGGAATTATGTGCTTCTCAGGCAGATCCCAAAGCATGGGGCAAATGCATGTGGTCCAGATCCGAAGGCTAGAGGGTAAAGATTATCAGTAAAACTACACTATCATGCCCAGTGATACTAGTCCAGGGCATTTTAACTCAACATAACAAATGCATTCAATAATGTGGAATGGGTTGCAACATGCTTTTTCTTATAAAGGCCTTCTGCCATTTGTTCATACAAATATAACAGATGATGTTCTCCCAAGAGCATGTGCAATTTTTGGCATGTTAGACTTGCTTACTCTTCATTCACTTAAAAAATTCTGTTGGAATTCTGGGTTCCCGAAAGTTCCATGTTAATAGGGTATCTGTATATCTACTC
>PVKN010023885.1:0-14625 GCA_004027915.1 Capromys pilorides
TAATAATGTTTACATATCGTGTCTACATCTTATCCTCTGAATAACCACTACCAAGATAACAATATACAATGTATTAATTATTGTTACTGTCCTACTAACCTGTTTTGAAGCTGTTTCATTGCTATTTTATCTTTTTTTCTCATTAAAATGAACAAATTAAAAAAAAAAAAAACCTGCTCAGCTGGCATAAAACCTCAGTGTTTCTTCTCTTCACCCCTTTGCAGTCTGATCCTGATTGCATCTTCCCTCTTCACCGAACGGCATGCCGTCCACTTGCTTGTTTATTCAGAACAAAGTTCTTAATTCGTAGCTCTGTGATTCACCCTTTACCTTCATGTCTCGTGGACAGCCATTCGATAATACTCTGCTTTCATACTGGAAAAGTCTTCCCTTCTCCCCTGGCATTATCTCAGATAGAATCACTCTCCTTTCTTCTTAAAGGAGTTACAAAGCAAAACATGGGGACTCCTACCACCTCCTCTTACACCCTATATTCTTCCTCCCTGGGCATCCACCCTTTTTTTAAATTTTTAATTTTTATTTATTTATCCATTGATTGATTGATTGATTGATTGATTTAGAACAAGGTCTCATTACGCAGCCCAGATTCATAGTGATCTTCCTGTGTCAGCTGTTCCAGCACTGGGATTACTAGGGTTCATCACCATACCCGGTTTTAGTGGCCACCATGGTGGCATGGCATGTAGTACCAGGTATCAAACCTAGGTCCTTATGCTTGCCAGGCAGGCACTTAGAGCACTGATCTATCTCCCCTGCCCTACATCTGTTCTATTTACAGGGCTGAAAGGATTCCTAAGAAGTAAACTAAATATGTCATTGTGCTACCTGGGGTTCAATCATTTACTCCTAAACTTAGGTTAATGTGAAATTATCTTCACCAAGAAATTCACATAATCTACACCTTGTCTATTTATTTTGTACTTCTGTTCCCATTCTTCAACCTATAGTGACACTGGTCTTTCTAATATGAAGGGGTATATATTCTCTATGAAGAATATGACCATTATGTATATTTAAATGTACTTTTTTTTGTATTTAGTACAGGGTCTTACTATGTAGATTAGACTTGTAGTGATCCACCTGTGTTCAGCCTCCTAAGAGCTGGGATTACAGGCATGTGCTACCATGCCCAATCTCAATTAATTCTCAGTGCACCCTGGGGGTGTGGCTGGCATGGCCTTGGCTGCATCTGCCTAAGCAGGTGCTTTAATCCACTGAGCTATTTGGTCTGCACCAAAAGGCTGCCTGAAGGGCATGTCTGGTAAGGCATGGGGAGCTGGGGATTATACAGCGGTCCCCAGGGCCTGACTAGGTTTGCCCCAGCAGGCACTTAAACAACTGAGCTAACCCATAGCCCCTAAAAATTTTAATTTAAAAAATCCACACCCATCCTAGACTTAGGCCTCCACTCTCTCTGCTTGGAGAACTCTGCCCAGCTCTGTATGAGATTGTGTTGGTGCTAGACAGACCTGCAATTTCTTCCTAGAACATGTTACCTCCTTGCCTTCCCTTGGAGTTACTCTTTGATTTAATATGCAATTATATTTGTGCATAGCAGTTAACACTGCCTAGGTATGCCTGCTTTCTTTCTTTCTTTCTTTCTTTCTTTCTTTCTTTCTTTTTCTTGTTTACGTTTTTATACCACTCTTCTGAATTAATATTTATGGCAAGAGTTGGCAAATGACTGCTGTCAACCATGGTTATCCAGAACTTAGAGCTGTGTTTGGCAAACATCAGATGGTTCAGAAACATTTACTTGGTATTATTAAGGGAATGGAAGGAATATGGAGCTTTTTCTAACAGACCCATTTTCTTTTGACTAGGATTTTGTTTCCTTCCAGACCTTGAGGACCTGCTTGCTGGTTGAGAGTACATATCTCAAGAAAAAGGACCCTGTTATAGATGACTGACTTCCAGGGAAAGACAATGAGATTCCAGCCCTTGAAAATCACCTCTGCTCAGACTTGCTCAGACTTCCAGACGTTCAGTAGGCTCAGGAAACTGTATGCAAATCACATGTAAATGAACTCATAGTTTTTGTGACTCTTCTAGTACCTGGAAGAGACCCTTGGGATAACCTTGCTGGAGATAGGTGCCTGCATTCTCAGGAAGATGGGCAAAATGATCCCATTTAAAATTACTTAGGCATTTTTTTTGTTAAGTCCCCAGGCCTTGGAAATTCACAGATTTTGATCAAGGACATTAAGCCAAACAATGAGGCTTACAGCAATGAAGCTTACAGCTGATAAAGCCCACTACCTCCTGATTCCCAGGGCCCCCCAAACTGCAAAGCAATGGAGCAGAGCTCAGTGCACAGGGTCTTGCTGAAATCAGACACATGAGCAGTGTGTGGAGACCAGCCTAAACTCGAGACTCGGCCTCCAGGGGGGTTCTGCATCTGAGTCAGCATTCCCCTCTCCAAACTGAGTTTGTCCAAGGTCACATGCCAGCTTTGTTGAGAAACATGCTGGCCAAGATTCTTAGAGCTAAGAGCTGCTATAGTGGGTGTTCAAAAGCACACTAAGCCCAGCCCATGCCTTCTCTAGGGTTTTGTTGGGCTGGATATCAAAGAAACAAGCTCCAGAAACTAACCTTAATGCACCGCAGGGGTTTCAAAACTGATGATGCATGCTTTCTAAAGACACATACTAAGGATGCCAGTGAACCAGCTCATGAAATAGTATAAGAGGCAATGTCCAAATGCCAGAATGAAGAGAAGGTAATTACACATTGTTTGCCTATGTGTTTAGTTTGACTTACCCAGCTTATTTTCTTGGCAATATGTGTTCAGGCCTAAAAGTTAGATTTTATTTGAAATACACAATTTGAAGTACTGTAAGTATGGGTAGCAATGACACATTTAATTTAAGAATCCTCAGGTATCTTCATTCCAGATGACCACAGGCTATCCCACCTGACTTCCCAGTTAGTAACCATCACCACTGATCCTTATGATGCTCTAGCTTCTATTGTAATCCTATACTATTTTGTTCTCTAGTATAGAAATCTCCTGCTTTACTCAGTGAAAAAAAAAAAAAGATAGTTTCAGGCTGAATTTCTCAAAGATCTCCTTTTGCTTTATGGTTGATTTTACCTGCTCAGCTTTTTTTTGTCCCAGACAACTGATCCTTAAACTGGGACTTCAACTTGCTATCCACAGCAAAACATGAACAAGATTACTACTTAATATTGAGGACACTGTGTATCTAGGTAACACTGTACCACAATTAGTAGTAAAAAACATAGGATGCTCTGCATACCTAGCACTGTGTTGGGCTCTTTGTCTCCCATATTAATCACAAATGTCTTATTATACAGGGTCTACTATATGATCAGTTCCCACTTATGAAAGGTTGTGTGGGAGAGTTTAAGCAACTTTCCTAAAGGTCAATAGCCAGTGACTGCTAAAGCTACAGAGGATATGAAGCCCACTTTTCTTGAAAGCCTCACATATTTTGTGCAGTGTTCATCATTCTGAAAATCACTGAGCAAAAGAAAGCTATGTGCAATGAACCCACAATTCCTCAACTTCTAAAAAAAATCACTCATAATCTAACTTCCAAGTAGTTTCACAGATCTAACACTTAGTAATTAATGAACATGGTAAGCCCTAACCCTTCCTTATAGGGAGATATTCTTGGCAGAAACAATGAAACAGAATAAGTACAAGTCCTGCTCTGTGGGGCTCTCTAACCGGTGCAATGTCCCAAAGCATGTATTTCTATAGTCTCATCTCCACACTTAAAAGTCCTGGGAATTTAACCTGCATCCTGCATGAACTTCTATGTAGAGTGTCCTAGACACAAATTTCGAGTTGTGTTTAGTATCCGGTGTCAATCACCACCAGAAAATGCAGCTGTTAGCATTTGGTGGGACACCTAGTTGCAGTAATTCATGAGTCTGATATTAGCAGTAACAGTTCCATTTCACTATAGCAACATGACTTCAAAATTTGATGACCAGAAGTTTATGATTTGATTAAAGCATGATTTTGATTGTCTGTGATCATGGACTTATTTTTTCATCTTAGTGTGACTCTAAGAGGTCCCAACTAACCCTTTCTTATCATAACCACATTAGGAATTTGAAAGACCTGCTTATTGGGGTATTTTCCAAGTTCTATTATATTATAATTTATGGGGAATGTTATTTATAGTGATAATATTTATGAGTTAAAAATTGGAAAAGCTTTGAGAAATATCAGTCATTGTCATTAAATATCAAAGCTCTCCATAATCTCCTCCGTAGAAGTCACTGACTCTGCATAATTGAGATTTGCATTTGTTCTGTAAACCAGTTCAACTGTGACTGCCCATCCACTCCTTACATGCCAGGCTCAGAATGTGTGACAGGAGTAATCCTGAGAGCATGCTTTTCAGGTCCACGGAAGAAAATCCCACCAGGCTTGTTCCTAGAAATTAAGCATGGAGGCATGTGGTATATTTATGCCAACATCTGGCAGGAACCTGAGGTTGCACATTTAATAAATTGCTGGTTGCCACTGGGATGCACCTGTATAAAATGCGGGGGCAAAGTAACGACTGCAGCGCACAAAGGCCTGACCACAAGATTTTACCACTGTATAATAAAAATGAAAAGCTTACTTAATGATTTCCTCTCATCTATCCTAAGATGCTTTTGCAACTTTAAAAGGGGGAGAATGCTGTCTTCTTTCCAGGCTGGAATTTTGGTCCAGTACTTTTAAAATGCTTCATCAAAGCATACAGTGTTCCAGAAGTGTTAGATACCTATAAATGGGCTTTGAGTTCCATTCAAAAATCTCACAGGCTTGGTGCCAGAATATGACAATGATCAATAATGCTTTCTTAAAAATTATAGGTACATATAATACTATATATCCATATGTTATATGTATATGACTTATGGAGTAATGCTTTGCTTGTTTTTGTTTGTTTTCTCACTCCACACAGTGTGCTCCTTTGCTTAGTTACCCAACGCCTTACACTTTAATACACCCAATTGCTACTTCATAATTCAGAAAAGCACACAATAGGTTGATGTCATCTGATATTAACTCTGGAAAGTTGTACAGCTATTACTTTCGCTCAAGTCAAAAGGCCTCATGACACATTGATCAGCATTTTGCTTCATTTCAGGGCTTGGTGTTCAAAATCCTTGGTGGAGGTCATCTACATCATCTAAGTGTAAGTCTTGGGTTACAGGAACTGGGAAAAATGGTCCTCAGAATAAAAACTTCTGCTCTTTTAACTTAGGGATACATTATGTCAAGGGCAAATATCTGTTTAATAACTTTCTTTAAAAATAAAAATAAAAGGCCAGCCAGATACCTCAGTGGACTAAAGCACCTGCTCAGGCAGAGGACAGTGGCTGGGGTTCGATCCCCAGCCTGCTGTGCCAGTTCCGCCCCAAGGGTATGCTGAGACAGTGATTAAGACTGGGCCTGGTGGCTTGCGCCTATAATCCCAGCGCTTGGGAGGCTGAAAACAGGAGAATCACTACAGGTCCAACCTGTGTAGTGGACCTGTAGACCTTGTAGACCTTGTACCAAATACAAAATAAAAATAAACATAAGATAAAAATAAAAATAAACTGACTTTGCCAAGTTGATAACTATCAGCAGAGGGAAAGGAAAAAAAAAAAGTGACCAATGCTAATACTATTATTTATAGCAGAAGAAACAAATACAAATACAAACAGGCAAATGATTATAAGTCAATTGGCACTAAATTTCTGAACAAATATATATATATATATATATATATATATATATAATATAATACATGTTATATACAATTACATACACTGTGTATATATAATGGAACACTGTGAAACTACTAAGGGAATTGGTTTAATCTATATACTTTACCATTGAGAGGACTTCATATTGATTTATAAAATACAATTAAAACGGATATGTGTCATAACATTTATACAAAAATGTGTATACAATATCATGAATACAATTCATGAGCAGCTAAAATACAAAACAGAACTGCAGACAGCAATGTGTGATAGTGGCTTCCTCTAAGGGGAATGTAAAAAACCAAGCTGAAAGCAGTAATAGTCAAAAGATATTTTAGTCATCTTTGTATTGTTGGTTTTTTATGTATTTATTTATTTTTGTCTTTTTGAGATAAGGTCTGGCTGTGTAGTTCAGGCTGGCCTTGAGCTCATTTTAGTAGCCCAGGCTGGTCTCAAACTTGCACCGATCCTCCTGCCTCAGCCTCCCAAGTGCTGCGATTACAGGCGTGTGCCATCACGTCCAGCTTCATTTAATTCTTTTCTTCTTAAATTAGTCTATGTTTCTAGGTCCTACATATAACTAAAGCTTTAAAGTGGAAAAAATATGTTTTTGTTGGATTGTAATAAAATTACATTATTTTTGAAAAATTTGAAATTGTAAAAATGGTATCATCTAGTCTTGCAGTGTGATTTTTTAATGGAACTGTTGCCCTCGCCTAGTCAAAACTATACAATGCACATGTTTTTAATGATTTCAGTTACTTTACTCATTATGAGATTCTTCATTGTTTTTAACCCACACATTTTACTAGGTATAATAGTCTATTAAGTGCAGTTTCTATAATTTACTGTTAATTTCCTTTTAAGGGTTAGTACAACTAAGTATGTGATTAACATCACACACATTTCCTTCCATGTATCTTGAGTGCTATTTACTGTGAAGATGAAAGAGGCAAAATGTTTGACCATATTTATATCCTTCATACATATGTGAATTCTTTTTAGCAGGGGTATTGAGAACTGTTCTTGGTAAGGGCAGAAAGAAATGCATTGCTCAGAAGGGGTTTGCAAATATAAAAGGACACCCGCTCCTGGTCCCCAGTGTTCCTGGGTAGTAATTCACACACACACACACACACACACACACACACACACACACACGTTCTGCCCTCCCTGCATGACTCTGTTTAGTGCTCCTTTCAAGTGAATTCAAAAGCTTAGCAGCTTTGGAGAAGAGGCAAATCCATAACTGATTCTGATGGTCACACTTGGAAGAAGGAGTAGTGATCAATGACAAGATAGAGGTAAACAAACAAGACAAAGCAAAACAAAAAACCAGATAGACCCTCCACTCTCCCCTCCTTTTACTAGAATTAAATTAACCAAATAACTTCTAAATAATTACTGGGTCTCAGCTCCTAGTGGGAGTTATTCTAGAGACAAGAACAAGGGCACACACATTTAACCTGAAACTAAACGTGCTTTTGTTGTGAAAATAATCTTATTGATTTAGGTGGCTCCCTGCAGCAGGTCAGGAGCAAAGACACAGGGGCCAAGTGGAGGCAGACATGGTTTGCTAAAACAAATTTCCTGGTTGCATAACTTAATAGATACAGAGTCAGAGGAGACTCCTTAGAAAAGGCCAAGCTCTACTTACCATTTGTATAGGGGTTGACAGTCTTTTTATTTGTCATTACACGTGCTGTGGCATTATTTACCTATGTACATAGAAAATTCAAATGAGCTCAAACTCCAAGCCCAGTCCGGAATTCAATTAGTTGCATGCATTATGACTGTGATTACTTATTAAAAACAAAAACAAAACAAAAACTAAAATGCATTTTAATTTATAAAAGGCAGTAGGTGCATAACAAAATCATACATTTTTATAATTACATTTACTTCATAACCGTTTTAACTTACAAATCATTTCAATAAAGCAATGTCATCTCATTTAAAAGTTTAATAAAGAGACAGTAAAAGCAAATTAAAAGATACTGCATAATTGAAGATTTAAAAGCATGCGTGTACTCCATGGTAACACAGAAACAATAAATTTGTTTTTAAAACATAAAATAAAGTTCATATGAAGGGACATGCAGTGGAGTAGAGAGGGAAGAGACAAGGTACAGGGAACATAAATGTCAAAAAAAGGGACAAACAAGTTTTAGCCGTGTGCAACACTTCAGGAGGGAGGGACCATTGGGAAGCAACATCTAGCATTCAACACTTGGAACAGAGCCTTTACATCGCAAGAATTAACAAATCATTCAAGCTTTAAAGTCACAGCTAACGAAAGGATAAAAGAGAGGGTGCATTGTGTAACACAGTATGGAGTCAACGATCTGAGTAAGATGTGCACCGGTCATAGCTCAATCCAGTCAGAGCCTCCCAGGCTAGCTTAGAACGTACACTCAGTTACAGGCGTACCAATATTCAAAAAAATAGAGCATCAAGAAAACTTAATACAACAAGTCAAAAAATTCACGTGGTATCTATATGTATAGAGATATATCAGCACTAAATACGTGAAACGGCAGATGGACTTCACCACTTACCATTCACCACCTTCGCCAGCATGGGTTTGTATACAGTTACCATGGTTACTGAGAGTTTGGTGAGGGGCCTAAGCGTTACCGTCGAAGGGGGAAAATGAAAGGCAAAATATGCAACATCTTACTCCAAAGACTAAAGCATTTTTAACTGGTTTTTTTTTTTTCAAGTTTTAACAAATATGACCCTCTGGCCACGTTGAGGGGGATCCCAGTGGTACAAACAGCACACTCAGGCTGTCACAATTTTGTTATTTCCATAATCAATGGACAGAAAATCCTGTTAGGTTACTGTCTTTATAATCAAAGGAATACAAAATTTCAAAACTGGCTTCTTTAAAAAAAAGAAAGGCTTAATGATGAACACCTCTCATTGTTTTTTCCACAGATCTTTCCAATGCTACTGCTTCTGCAATTTTGCGTAATTTACACACCACTGTGGATCCCTCTTCAACCCTGAAGTGGAAAGGAAATGAAAAAGAAACTGCCCTGTATTTTGTTTGGTTTGTAATGCTGCCTTCTCTTTGGAACCTACTGCACCCATCATCTATAAAGCATGGAAAATAAAAACAAAAGCAAAAAACAAAACCCTTTCAGATTAACCTTTTCATTTTTTGTTGTTGTTTTTTGATCTTTTTTGCCATCCACCTTTCAGTAGTTCAAAAGATTAACAAAATAAAGTAAAATTAAAAAAAGTAAGGCCAGTTTTCCTTTTTATATATAGATAAGTATATTTATATATATATGCATATATAAACAATGAGAAGGGAGGAGGGTCACATACAAGACGCCAGTGATGCATCTGGAACAACGGATGAGCGTGAAGCAGACATTTATAAAAAAGAGGAAAAGGAAAATATTTTGAACATGCACCTCGATTTTACGGCCCTCTACCACGGTGCCGTGTAATTTCTCCCTCGCCCTGTCCGCATCGGCACTATTTTCGAAAGTTACGAAACCAAATCCCTGCATGCAGGAGGGAGAAGGGAAAACAACATGCAGATTATTATTTCAGTCAACGACCACTTTGTAACGTTCTCTCGCTTTAATTCTATTTCTTGTCCTGGTTTCAGTTCTGTAACATGCAAATTAGAGAAATTATAAGAGTACTAAGATGTGCAATAATTAAGCGACCAATGTGAACAAGATTTTTTTTTCTGTCACCAGTTAGCTGTAACCCCTGAAGAATTCAAAGAATGATACCAAAGATACCTTTCTAAACATCACTACAGAAGAAAATAAATCTAGTGAAAAGAAAATGAGATCAAAATAAATGTACAGAGTCTTCACAGAGAATAAAATGAAATAACAAAGAAAAAAAGGAACCACTTTCTTGACATGCAAATTAAAAATTAAACAAAATAAAACATGTGCACGGAATTCAACAATGAATCTCAAAATCCTCTACCATTGCCTACAGAGTCATGCCATGTGGTTTTAACAACATCTCTTCTTCATGCAATTTTAGGGTTATTCAAATTTGTCAATTCTATAGCCTTTACTTCTCAAAAATAAAAGTTAAAAGCCTAAAAAAGGAAAGACCTTTTTTTGAATAATAAATCTTGAACTCTTTGATCTAATATACAAACAAAATAAATCACATGAAATGAATAGAAAGAAATTTCCATTGATTAATAATGCAAACAATTCAAGTAACATTTTTATTAATATGTCCCCTGCACCCTCCCCAATAGCTTACATGCTTTTGATTTTGACAAGTTTTTATATTTCTTTATTTACCCCAAGGGCAAATGTGTATGCAGATTAGAGCTTTCAAAGACACTATGCTGCATTTATTTATGATAGCAACAGGTACCAGAATTAAGAAGTTTCATGATTAAAATGTCAGTTATTATAGCACACTGTGTGCTTCCTCTTGCAGTGAGAGGTAACAAATACACCCTTCGCCAGAGGTACATTTACTCTTAATATTTCAACCTCAAAAACCAACCCCACTAAACTTCGTATTGTCAAAATTGATCTTTTGTCTTCACTGACACTGTTCCTAAGAGGAGCACAAAAAACATGACATATTACTTTTTAAACCCCTAAAATATTTGTACATCTTGTTTAGAAAACAGACACCAACCTTTTGAACAATTCTAGTGTAAATTTGCCCAGCTCTTGCTAGCTTGTACAGGGAAAAGTCGGTAAAATAATGTAATATGTTGAAACTTGTATTTGTGTTGGGTAAACCTTATGCAAAGACAAGTAAATGTTAGCTCTACCTGCTTAGGGAAGCCAGGATGATATTCAGTTGTACTAAGAAAGTGTGCCGTAATTACACATACATAGTGGCTATAACTGGCTGGTGCTAGCTCTCAACTCTACAGTCTGCTTCTGTGGTGATCTCCAGATCTCCAGGTGCCAGGGAGGAGTTGCCCAAGATGCGTCACTCCTTAAGGTTGGAGAACGTGAGCTGTGAATGTGTTCAGGTGAAGGTAAATGATTACTTTTTAGGATTCTACATAGAGAGAACAATAGGGATTCTTTATTTTGGAGTACTGGTTTGAATTACCTTGTATTAGCTTTCCCAAACTTGAGATGTGTGATTAGAATATGGGTACAATATTTGACAAAGATAAGATGACATGTACAAAAATAACTTGTGCTGTAGTCTGTCATACATTCCACAAGTGATGGGCAACATTCCGCAAATGGAGTAGTTTAACAAATTTGCTAACTACAGAATTATGCAAAGAATAACTCCTCAAAGGAAAAAGGACTAAATTATTTGGTAGTTTTGTTTGTTTGTTTTTGTATTTTCCGTTTACCAACACTTACATTTTGGCCATTGGATCCCAAACTTGGTTGCCAGTTAGAGGGACAGGGAAGCAAATTCAACCTTTAAGTCCTTTCCCAGGCTCTGCTCCCTGTCTATCGGATCAGAATCCTGGAGTGGATCCTAGAAATATTTGTCTAAAAAAGCCACCTGTATGATCCAAGAACTGGGTTTCCATGATGCTTATCAATTTGCACACCATGATAAATGAGATGTAAGTTCTTTGTGATTAGAAGAATCTCATACAGGTGGTGTTGATAGAGTCATCGATGTGGCAGGGTAAGTGTATGGCTGTCATGTGGGGCTGAGACGGTAAGGGTGCAGCCGAGAGAGTGCGCCCAAGGCTTCTTAGCAACATTCCTATGCTCCCTTATGAACCTACTTCTCAAGCATAGATACCATTTACAAAGCAGTGCAGGAAACCAGGCTTCTGGTTTTATATTCTCTCATCAGACAAGAAAGGAAAATCG
Organism: Capromys pilorides; assembly: GCA_004027915.1. Lineage (NCBI taxonomy): Eukaryota > Metazoa > Chordata > Mammalia > Rodentia > Capromyidae > Capromys > Capromys pilorides. Next base: position 11,550 of record PVKN010023885.1, read on the forward strand.
TAGCCCTATCTTACAGTTGGAGGGACAGGCACTGTCATTGATGTCTGTGAGAACCAGCAGCCCCACTTACAGCAGCCCTGGGAAGAACATGAAGAGGTAGGCCAACCACTTAATAGTCCAGCTCAACAATACCCTAAAACACACCTTGTGCTTCCACTGCAGTATGAACACAAGGCATGCCTGCTGGCCTCAAATGTGCATCAAGGAGAGAAGAAGATAGAGACAGATGTGTCCTAAGAATCTTCTAGAATGTGCACAAAGTGGAAACCTCCAATCTTATCTCCTTATTACAAACTGCTGCTGATTAGTTGAGTTTTTTCAGATTTTTAAATTCTGCTTTCCATCCAGGCTAGAAGTCACGTGGCTTCCCTGGGTCAAAAAATTATCAGAATTTCCACCTAGGAGCCGACCCATAAGCAGAGAGCTGCTACCTTGGCCCTCTCTCTGCCTTCAGGTCTGAGCTGTGGTTGTGCAGGGGCCAGGCAGCTTTGACAGCAGCTGCAGAGTGATTTCCTTGCATCTGCCTCATGGTCAGAATTACGCCTTAGGGAAATGGCAGCTTGTAGTTCTTACAAATATTATGGATATTTGTGTCTTGGAGTGCTGAACAAAACAAGCATTTTCTGGAGGCAGTATAAAAGAGTTTAGTAGCTGAGAGGCATAGGCAAGTGCCAGGACTGGGGTTCAATCCCTGGCACCATGTGCCATGTTAGCCCTGTGCCTGGGCCAGCTAAGCCAGTGACTGAGTCCAGGCATGGTGGCACACACCTATAATCTAAGAACTGGGGAGGTTGTAAAGAGAAGTAGCAGTATGAGTCCAAGCTGCGTAGTGAGACCCTGTACCAAATACAGGGAAGAAGAAGAGGAAGAAGAAGAGGAAGAGGAAGAGGAAGAGGAGGAAGAGGAAGAGGAAAAGAGAAGAGGAAGAAGAAGAAGAAGAAGAAGAAGAAGAAGAAGAAGAAGAAGAAGAAGAAGAAGAAGAAGAAGAAGAAGAAGAAGGAGAAAAGAAGGAGGAGGAGGAAGAGGAAGAGGAGGAGAAGAGGCTGAGAGGGATGCTGATGTGGAATCTCTTTGAAATGAAGGATATGAGGAGAAGGGCTGTACAGAGTAGGCCAGCATGCCCTCTGCTTGAGAGACATGGCTTCTTCCTGTGTCAGAGCTGGAGTTAGGAGAAGGTACAATGCCTCATAGAGGAGAAAGAGAAAGAAATAACCTCATTCTGCATTTCACACTGGTGGGAAGCATGGCCAATAGATCAGACAACAGTGGCCCTAACACATACTGCCAGAATAGTGAGACTTGCTTATTGAAAAATCCCTTTGTGATTTGTCATAAATTCTGACCTTCCTCTAGCTTGGCTACCTTTCCTTTTTCATCTGAAGTATTTTTAGGTCATAGATTCCTGGTTTTGCATTCATGCATACATCCCATCTTATGCCTTATAAAGGTTCCGAAGGGCCCCAGATGAGGGAAAGTGCACCTTTTTCAGTTTATGTGAAAAAGGAAGCTGGATTTGCTCATCCTGAGAGTTCTTACTGATAAGGAGGCTGATGACAAGGGTCTGGAGATTGATGCTCCTGTGCATGACGAGCTTTTTGTCACTTCCCAATGGCTTTTGTCCCTTTTTTCTAGAGGACATCCCTATGTGAAAAATCCTCACTGATCTTTCACTGTCAGCTGAAACACCCCTTCTTTCTAGAGCCATTCCATCCCTGGCACCATCAGTCTGTCCACATGGAGTCTAAGCAGCCGCTCCGTCACTGCAGAGCACAGCACGTTTTATTGCTGTTGTTCATCTTAATGATCTGTCTCTCCTGATAGACACTCAAGAAACCTGAGGCAGACAGGAAGCATATCTGCCTTCCTGCTATTCAGTCCTCTTGAAGTAGATGCTGTGTGCAGGGATGTGCCAACTCAAAACCCAAACTGTATTTCTGGGGCATAACAGAGAGAACCTAAGTCTGATGTAGTCCCAAATAAAACATTGCAGAAATAAACACAATGAGTTTAATTTCCTGAAAGGAAAAATGAATTACAAGATTGCTCTTTACAGAACCTCTTAATATTATTGATTTCTAATTATCAAATTCTGATACATCTTTATAAAATGCACTCTTCCTGTAAACATTGGATTTATATACATATAAAGTATTTAGGTCATGCATTCCCAGAATGCGATGCACACTGTCTGTATACAGGTAGATATTTATACACTTGCATACACATGCACAGAGCTGTCCTTACTCCCCCACTTACTCCCTGCCTTGGGGACCACCCCACTGAAAATGAACATCTGGAGGGGGAGGGACTTCCTTGCTCTTTAGGGCCTATCAGCTTTCTGGCTGTCTCTCCAGCACCAAGTGAGGGAAACAAGGTCACAACAGTGGCTCAGGCTTCTCATCCACTAAAATGGAAATGCCTCTCTACGAAGGCCCTTTCCCATAAAGGATAATGTCAAGAATGACAAATATCCCCCTTGTGAGCCGCTGCCCCCATTTAGCTGCTCCCAGCTGAAGTGTCTCAGTAACATGCGGGAAGCACCTAACCAGTGTGTGCCCACACCTGCAAAGCGAGAGAGAGAGAGAGAGAGAGAGAGAGAGAGAGAGAGAGAGAGAGAGAGAGAGAGACAGAGACAGACAGAGAGGGAGAGACAGAGAGAGAGAGAGAGAGAGACTATCTTGAATGTCTCCTAATTAAAAAAAAATTCTAAAAAAAAGTCAGACTCTGGATGCAGTCAACTTAAGTAGACTTTTTCCTGAAGACTCCAGAGATGAGATAGTTATAGGAATGATGGAAGAAGTCCTAGAAATAGCACTGCCATTATATTTTCAATGTAGCAAACCATATTCTTCTAATGTCCCTAAACAGTTTTTCAAAAAGAATTAAATAGCTTCCTCCAACTGGAAAAAGTTATGAAACAAAATATAAATTAAATACACATTTTAAAAAAAGGAAAAACCTTGCAAGGCAGTGGTGTAGTACAGGATCAGGAGGAGAACCAAGAAGGCCTGCGCTGCAGGTCACTTTCTACAGTTCACCCACGGGGCTGCAGCAAAGAGAAAAGAGATGTGGGCAC
>PVKN010023886.1:0-14631 GCA_004027915.1 Capromys pilorides
TGCTCTGTTGCCTTCTGCCTGCACTGTTCTGCCACAGACTGTTAATCTTGTGCACTGTCCCCCTGCTACACAGCCCTGCTTTGGAACTAGCTGACTATGGACCGAAACCTCTACAAGCTCTGGGCCAAATAACCTTTGCCGAGGGGCTGGGGAGATAGTGCTGTGGCACAAGTGCCGGCCTGGCAAGTGCAAGGTCGTGAGTTTGAACCCCGGTCCCGCAAAAAAAAAACCAAACAAACAAAACTTTCCTGCTTTAACTTTGGGTGTTGGCTATTTTGTCTCAGCAATGAGCAAAGTACCTAGGACAAAGCTAGTAAGAGTTCAGTACTAATGTCATTTTTATTTTCTCTGGACATTTGTAACCTGCTGTTGCTTTAGTCTATAGTTTTGGAGTGCTGAATGTATATTATAAACACTAACCACATAGAGTGGACCTTGCTTTAGGCCTGGCCTCATCTATGAACAACTTGGGTTATGATCAGAATTTAAAGTTTAACTTATAACCAAACTCTTAATACAAATGCCAGCTGCTTGTGTGGTTGTACGGTCGCAAACAAAGACTTGCAAGGCCAGAAAAGCGTATGGAAGCATCCATCTGGACTCAGACATGTGCGTTCACGGATGTGGTTCTGGTCAACGTTTTGCATAATTGCCATGATTACTGCTATCAAAATTTAATAACCCAGGGGCCAGGCAGATAGCTCAGGGGCACAAGTGCCTGCCTGGCAAGTGCAAGGTCCTGAGTTCGATCCCTGGTTCCACAAAAAACAAACAAACACAAAATGTAATAATCCAAAAAGCTAGAAAAGAAGCTAAGGAAGAAAAGAAAGATAAAGAAGCAATAACAACAGAAAAGAACAGTGCTGAAGACAAAAACAGACACAACCTTAGGCCACCCTTTAGTTTGAGACATAGTGAACCAGAAGGTCCTCGAGGGCTGCAGACTCCCCAAGGGCAGAGCCAGATTCCTGATGCTCTCATGGAAAGGGACTCTCTTTCGAACCAATTGCCACCTTCCCTTTCATCTTACCTTCCTGTAAGCCAAAGATATCTACTTAAATGATGAGTTTGGTAGGAAATTGTTGTTTCTGGTTCACCAGGTACATTTTATAAATTTCTGCTACTTTTGGAGCATTACTGGTATTTTTGGTAAATTATGTACTGTATACAACCTTTTTAATATGAAAAGGATAGTGAAGGGGTGCTTTGGGAGGTTCAGAACGCATTATGAGTATTTCTGGGAAAAATAGTCTTGATTTACAACCAACTTGAGTTATAAATGAATTAACTCACTGATCCCTTGCTAATGAATTGCGTCAAGAATCCACTGTACTATGTCTTTGAGAAATACTATATTTTTTAAGTTTTTGTTGGCTGGTAGGGCTATGGGTCAATCTCCATGTTTATCTAGGTTTAGGTCTATCTCTGATTTAACTAAGCCTTGGGCTACAGAGATGGCTCAGCGGTCTAAAGCACCTGCTTAGGCAACGACAGGGACCAAGGTTCGATCCCCAGCACTACATGCTGCGCCAGCTCCACCCCCAGGGCAGGCTGAGCTGGCCATAACATAAAAAAAAAAAAAAAAAAAAAAAAAAAAAAAAAAAAAAAAAAAAAAAAAAAAAAAAAAAAAAAAAAAAAAAAAAAAAAAAATCTAGGCCTTGTTAACATTTCCTACAAGTATTATTTATTATCACCAACTTAATACCCAGAGCAATTTTCCAATTAAAGAGAACAAATAAAATAAATAAAATTCCGCAAAGGCTTTAAAATAAGAAATACATCAAATTAGGAAGGCTTTCTTGGATTTTTTTAAATAAACCATAATCAAGACTCACCAACTGGAACCCTCTCCCAGGTGGTAATTAGTCGTGGTTGCCATTTACTTAGAACTGGGCCAACCTCTGAAGCCCAGGTGTCTCCGGCAGAGCAGGCCAGGGCAGCCAAGAGAGACAGGCACATCCACGAGGCAGTGTGCTGCTTGGAAAAGTCGATGGGCATCTCGCCAGGGCCATTTTCTATCATGTAGAGCAGTGCGAGTTCTGTGGGCACAGCCCCATTGCAGAATACCTGCACCCAATTTCTTTGCCCTCCTGGACACAAGCAGACAAACAAAACAAATGTTTTCTCCTCAGAAGGAAAATCATATAATGACAGAAACTTGTGGTTTGAGGTTTAAGAAAAAGCACCCCAAAATTTTTAAGACTAAAAGTGATATGGCACCTTGGCCCACATTTCCTATCATTATCAATAGATCTAAAATAATGAATGGTAGATTCCAGTAATACCAAAATTCTGCTGTTATTTCCTACACTACATTAGGCCACTAAAGTAATTCTCAAATAAAATTTACCTGTTTTAGCAGTCTAAACAATAGTTTTGGTTAAAAACTTATGACAGTATGAAATGGTTTACACCATTCTGAGTAATGTCAAATGTGACTAATCTTACCTTCTTTATATTCTGAATCTATACGCTTTTTTGCTTGTCCCTTCCATTTAGTGAGTTTTGAAGAAGAAAGAAAAAACATCAGCAAAGAGGTAAAAAAGCTGAAATTTGCAATGGTTAGGATAAATCCAACCACTAGCCCTGCAAGAAACATAAAAACAAGGAGCAATAATTAATCCATACATGAATGTGTGAAAAACTGTATTTTTCAGGTAATTGCACATTATACATCTAATGTACACTTCCAAAACATTTACATTTTACTGTGAATACCAAGCAGTATACTGAATATTAAATTGACTAAACTGATAGATTTTTTTAGGGAAGGGTCTACAGAGACAGGGTGTTCAGGGTCTCACTATTAGATTGGACTCAGTCATGATCCACCTGTTTACAGCCTCCAAACAGCTGGAATTACAGGTGTGTGTCACCTTGCCCAGTCTCAACTGCTATCTAAGTGCACCCCGGGGGTGGGGCCAGCACAGCAGGCCTGGGGTTTGAACCCCGGGACCCCTGTGCCTGCTTGCAGATGCTTTAATAAACTGATAGTTTTTACCATATGGAATGTAAGATTCTCTCTCTCTCTCTCTAGAACTGGGGATAGAACTTGGGACCATGTGTTTGCCAGGCAGGTGCTTATGCCACTGAGCTATATCTTTAGCCCATAAGATTCTATTTTAGACACTTTTTATAATCAAGTTACATAAGAGAACAGTAATGATTAATTATTGAACAACATGCACAATACATATTAACTAGATGACTGAAAATTTTCAAACTCACCATGCCCTTTTGTGGAAAAGGGGGTCATATTTCTAAGTTTCTATCTTTTATGTTCTCCTATAATTATAAAGTAGAATTCTATTACATAACAAAGTATATATAAAATAATACAATGATATAAAATAATACTTTACTACTTATTTATTAAATGAGAACTGGGATGTAGGTTCCTACTTCCATAATAACCCTTTCCATTCTTTACAAGATCCTTCTAAAGGTGCTCAATTACTGGTATTTTACTGTAGTGTATTCTAATAGTGACCGCAAGGTATCGGTAACATGGCATAAACCAGCAGTGTCTCATCTCTGGGATCAGACAGTCGTGAGTTCATACTCCGGCTTCTCCACTTGCCTCTGTATGACCTGATTCTTTAAGATGTAAATCTTTTTATATTTTCATTTTTATTACTATGCATTTGAAGTATATAATGATTATATTTGTCATGGGGAGTTGGTACATGTACATATTGTAATTCTTGTTTTATTGAAGACTTGATTTTGCATTGGTGAAATAATAATTGTCATGTCACTGGTTTACTGTGAAAGTAATACGGTTATTCTTATAATTGCCTATTTTACTACCCAGAATAGAAGATACCCTTAACAAATGTTAATGTCAATGGTTTTAACAGCAACAGTTCCCTCAACAAAAGCTTAACAAGCTGGGCGTGGTGGCGCACACCTGTAATCCCAGCACTTGTGAGACTGAGGCAGGAGGATCAGTGTGAGTTTGAGACCAGCCTGGGCTATAAAAGTGAGCTCAAGGCCTGAACTGCATAGTCAGGCCCTGTCTCAAAAAGACAAAAAAAAAAAAGACAAAAAAAAAACATATATATATACACACACACATACACACACACACACACATACATATATATATATATGTGTATGTATGTTACAGTATTACTATCAAATCTGTAAATGATTCAATTAACTTTTTTTTTTTAGACAGGGTCTTACTATTCATGCAGTTCATGTTTGTCTCAAATTCACAGCAATCGTGCTGCCTCGGCCTCCCCAACACCAGGATTATGCGTCACTGTGCTGAGCTCAACTGATCTTTAAAACATTGCAAAAGTAGTGCAAAGATATTTGGGGGAAAAGTCAAAGCATATGGAAGTATACAAAGTGAAAGGCAAAGTGTCTTTCAAACTGTTAACTGTGTATTCCCATCTTTAACTTCAAAGCAGAATGGTCCCAATACAATCTAAACTGAGATTTTTACAAAACCCATCTACATCCCTTTTTATTTCAATCACCTTAAAATACTGCAAGAAGCGATCAGTGCTAATGCTGTTGACAGCTTTAGACTGAGGAAATGAGTTTAACCCAGCGTGCTTGGGGGCTTCTTCATGTAGCTTAAAACGCACTGGAAGTTGTGGCAAATCCCTGCTATGTCTGAATTTTTAGATTAGGAACCACTGTCTCGAGCCCACTCTAGTTCCCCTTCCCTCCACGTTTCACGAGTCTCTATCACTGATAAAGGGCTCACAGATACAAAATGAGTGCTGCAGTAAGTGTGATGACTCCAGGGTAACACCACCTTCTTCTTGCGCCTAAGGCAAGTAAATTCCATACCCAACAGGTGCCAACTAAGACTAAAACAGCACCATCTACAAATATCTAACAGTGGGAGTTAGACCCAAAATTCCTGCTAAGGCAGCCTGAGTACAAATGGGAAGGTAGGACTAAAAGTGAGGAGTCATCTAATAAATTCAAATCTAATCTATTATTTTGTATGTGTTCTACCTAAAGAAAAAACACGGGAATCAAAAGAATATCAGTTGGTCCCAAATGTAGAAAATAAAAGCCCAAAGCAAAAGAGAGAGGTCAGCGCCCTGGCTGAACCCAAGGGAGGAGACACTGTGACCTGCGGACTTGCACTATTGTTTCTCGGACTTTATATTTACCCAAGCCAACTTCTAATTATAATCTTGCCTTGTTGCTCGGCCTGAATCCAAGACCCGGGCGTGTCTGAACAGTAAGCAATGCTTATATTCCAGTCTGCCTGGTCGTTCTACCTTTTATCAGACTAATAAAGTGACACTCTGGCTTATTCATCAATTCCTTGTGAGAATAAGCAACATTCACCTAGTTTTCTTGGCTCTGATCAACTCTAGTTACCTGAAAAAGTGAAGACTTTACCTTAGAAAGACTGAACACCAGATTTTAACTAGAGTTGACTGAAAAAAGGTAAGGCCACCCTTTGCAAAATCATCACTGGCATTTCCTGAGGCCTCATCTTGCTGGGAACGTCCTCTGCCATTGAAGAATCTCCTTCTAAGGGGAGGGGATGACATGGAACCAAACTCATCTGTCTTCCCAACATAAAATGTAAAATTGATGGCAGAGGATTTTAATTCATTTATTCACTGTTAAATTCCTAAGTGCCCAGAACAGTGACTGATACACATAAAATTTTGACTAAATATTTGCTGGAAAGAAAAAAAAAAAGAAACCATTAAGTCTTGGCATTTGCAAATCAAGTTAAACTTGGAAGTCAAAAGCTTAATAAAAAACTGTTCACATTAACAAGTTTAAGCAAAACTTTCAGTAACTAGAGAGAACTGTCAACAATGGGAAGAACACCTCTTCGGAGTGAATTACCTGACCTGAACAGTGCTTCAAAGCTTGCAGACCCTTTTCCCACACACCCTGTGTGGCCCTCTCCTCATTCCGGAACACTCCCTCCAGAAGACCAGGGCCCTCTGCTCCAGTGTGAGCCTTAAGTGCTGCTCCAACCCTCCTCCCCTGTTCTATCAACAGTGGAGTGTGTTCCTACGTCAGGAAGGACTCTAAACACCTGTACTTTCTGCAAAAGTCTGTTACTCAGAGTCAGGAGTCCTAAGCACACCAAAAGCATATGGTGAAGCTTAGTGACGTTCTTAAGACTCTGAGTAATAGGGGTGGAGGGGACACAATAATAGTAACTGACGGTGATAGACTACAGCTCTCAGATACTGTGCCCGGCATTTCACACGATGGGGGCTCACAAATCCTGAGTGCTAGACTTTTTATAAGAGAAAATTACAACACTGAGAGCCTAACAGTCATACGCCAGTCATATTCCCAACTCCTATAATACACTCTGAATCAGCATTACATTTTCCTATTGCTTTTTTACTTGGTTTTTCGAGACAGTCTTGCCATGTAGTCCAGACTGGCCTCAACCTTGCAGCCATCCTCGGGCCTCAGCTTCCCAAGTGCTAGGATTAGACAGACGTGTATGCCACCACATCTGGCTCTATTTTCTGATTCCCAAGGAAAAGTCCCAAACACTGCCTGGCAAGCGCAAACTCCTGCATGTAGTTCTCAGTACAATAAATAGATCAATCAATCAATCAAGTCCCACACAATAACATTTCACAGAATGGAACGATTAGGAAAGCAGCCAAGGCTTTACAATTAATGTAATCTGTTTCCTCTGCACCTATTTTTATCTAGCACTACTTAAAGAAGACACACACACACACACACACACACACACACAGAACATAAGACACAGAAACATAAAATATACTCAGGTTTTAGGAGTTTCTGAATTTAGTAGTTATCTTTTATTCTCAAATGGATCCAACAGGATATTATAGTATCAGAATACTTTTTTTTTGGATAGTCTTTTTCTGAGACATGGTCTCGCTCAAGCTGGCCTTAAACTTACCATGCAGACATGGCTGGCCTCCAGCTCACAGCGATCTTTCTGCATCAGCCTCCCAATGCTGGAATTACAAGTGTGTGCCAGCACCAAGGCTGGCCACTGTGCTTTTTAGAAACACAGGTGTTCTAGTTTTGGTATCTGACTTTAGAACTTTCACTGCTTCCCAGCATCACATTTGATAGTATCTACTGATTACGGGTGGCAGCAAAGAAAGGCTTTCTCAGGTTTGAATATTATTCAATTTGAGTAATTCAGTACTAAGAATCCCTGAACCACATAAGCTCCCTTTTCGCTATCAAGCAAGCTATGCCAATCTATGGCAGAACCTATGTGCCTGTTTTTCTGTCAGGAACATGCTTCTCAGGCCAGTGGCATAAGCACCTGCCTGGCAAGCACAAGGTCCCAAGTTTGATCCCTGTACCAAACAAAGTAAGAAACACACTTCTCTCAGATTTCTTGGCTTTTTTAGGACTCAGCTCCAAATTACATTGTTAGAGGAAAACATAGATGTTTATCTATAAATGAATGGTCTATATCCACCACCATACACACTTGATGTTTTTTCTCATAAGCTCCACCATTATCTGAGAACTTTTATAGATTTTACTTACTTGTTATCTACTGGCCTTAAAGAACCAATTTCCATGAGAACTGAAACCCTCTTTTTGCTCACAGCGGCAGCCCTTGCTTCTAGTGGGGCAAACAAGTAAGGGCTCAATAAATATTTGCCCAACTCAGTTCTGAAAAACTAACCACAACACCGAAGTTTGAACTGCTCTGTTTGAGATTACTAATGGTAATTTTCAAGATTTATTCTTTCCAACTGTTTATTTTACACGTAGAAGGAATGCTTCAATATTTTTGCTAGTAGCAAACTAATCTTCCCTCTGAAAGAGAAAAATAATCAAGGTCTTCAAAAGTAATCTATTTCTTTCAGGTCCTCCTTTCCAAGATGAGGAAAAAAGAGAAGGAACAACGGTTGTGCCAAAAAGGGCCGCGGTCATGTACAGGCTATTCACTGCACAAACTGTGCCCAGGGGGTACCGAAGGATAAGGCCATTAAGAAGTTCATCACTAGGAACATGGTGGAGACCACCGCCATCAGGGACATTTCCAAAGCGAGTGTCTTCGACGGTTATGTGCTTCCCAAGCTGCATGTGAAGCTGCATTACCGTGTGAGTTGTGCCATTCGCAGAAAGTGGTCAGGACTCGATCTCGTGAAGCCTGCAAGGACCGAACACCTCCACCCTGATTTAAACCTGCTGGTGCTGCCCTGTGACCTCCAGCAAAGCCCATGTAAGGGGAGCTGGGTCTTAATGGACTGAGGAAAGCTCTCTTGAGAAAGAAATAATAAATTGAATGTTATACTTAAAAAAAAAAAAAGTAACCTGCTTTATATCAATTACAAAGTTCAATTTTTTTTTTGTCTTTTTGACATAGGGTCTTGCTATGCGGTTCAGGCTGGCCTTGAGCTCACTTTTGTAACCCAGGCTGGTCTCGAACTCACACCGATTCTCCTGCCTCAGCCTCCAAAGTGCTGGGATTACTGGCATGCCCCACCACACCCAGCTACAAAGTTCAATTTTTATGACTTACTAAAAGTGTATGTTCCTGAAATTCTAACGAAATAGGCATGTTGAGCAATGCATAACTTCATCAACGTTTAAAATACATTAACACTGGGGGCTGTCGAAATAGCTCAGTCTAAAGCACCTGCTTAGGCAAGCTTAGGCAAGTGCAGGTACTGCAGTTCAATCCCCGGCACCACATGGAGCGCCAGCCTCACCCGGGGGGGGGGGGAGGGGGGGGGCGCTGAGCAGGCCACAAAAAAATAAACACATAAAATATATAACGTTACTATTCAGTCCTACATATTCAGACTACATTAAACATTTAAGTTATATAAGCAAATACTAAAATAAGTACTTTAAGATTCAAAATAAAAACACACCTACCTCCTAATGCTCCGCTGTGATCTAGACTTTTCTTTTTAAAGCCGTTATAGGCAATCAAAACAGGAACAACAACAGAAAACAGCCAACGCCAAGGAGAAACAGGCCGTATGTTACCTGAAAAATTGTAAAAGTTGAAGACAAACTTGTGTTACGCCTACTCAGATTTGTCTTGGCAGTCAGCTTTGGTAACTGCGTTCTGCATTAAAATGTTATCAGTATAGAAACTAAAAGGAAGTCACAAAAGTAAAACATATTGAGACTTGTGTATTTTCCCAGGGCAATCTCTCACTGGAGAACTATTTGGATGTGTGAAACGAATCTCTAGTTCCTCAGCTATTAAAAGAGGGCATTAAATTTCACAGGCTACACAGAACCAACTTTTTCTTAACAGATCAAACTAGTCCTCTGCCTTTAGGTGAGATTAAAGAAGTAACATTCTGACAAACTATATAAATCTGATTCAATAGCTAGAGACTTATTTTTCCAAAAGTGGCATCCAGCTTACTCAGGTCTTGTTTTGCAAGTGTACTGTTTTCAAAGAGTTTGAGCCAATATTTGAAGATAAGGAGATTTCACGTGAAAATTCCCACTCTTCAGCTGAGAAGCTAGAAGCTCTGCCCATTCCGAGGCAGAATTAAGTTGTAGAGAGGCCACCTCCTTAAATGGATTATGCCTTTCCCATTGAAAATTCCTACCGCTCCTGATAAGACTCCTAACCCTAAGTGGAAAGATTTCCTTACAGTAAAGTAAAACATGAACTATTGCTCGTGTCCAAGTTTCTACCAAAAAATGGGAAAATAAAAGACAAAGAGGAAGCTGGGTGTGATGGAGCACTCCTGTAATCCCAGCACTTGGGAGGCTGAGGCAAGAGGATCGGTGTGAGTTCAAGACCAACTTGGGCTACAAAAGTGAGCTCAAGGCTACCCTGAACTTCATAGTCTCAAAAAGACAACTAAAAAAAAAAAAAAGACAAATTGGGAAAAACAGCCAACAAAAGTAAGAAATATACTCATTTGGACATGAAAACTACTGTCCCAGGTCCAATATACAAACATTCCTATAGCTTCATTTGTTTGTAATATGAGCGTGCCCCAGGGGGAAGACATGGATTTACAAGTTCCCACTTAATTAATTTAACTGGGCAAGAACCTTCTCCTCAAACATTCTCTCCTACTGCACATCTTTATGAACAGCCCTGAAGAACTTCTGTATCCTGAAGAACATGTTCCTGATTATTTGTGTGTCTCTTTGCAAAAGGACTTGGTTCTGAAGTGGCAGTCATTACATCATTTTTAAGAGCTCACTTTCTTACTTTGCTTCACAGTGTTTTCCTTGTTGTGAACTGTCCACTACGGTTTTTAGGAATGCCAAAGAAGTGTGCATATAGGTATGCCCATCCTCTGGGGCAAGTTCACAACCTTGGAGATCTGAGTTCAAAATACTCTATGCTTATGCTTCAGGCTTTAAAAGGTCTTTTATTTGTGTGTGCTGGGAATCAAACCTAAGACCTTGAGCTTGGTAGGCAAATAATACTCTACCATTGAGTTATATGTTCAGTCTTGCAATTTTGCTGTCGTTTTTCTCTGTACTGGAGATTGTACCCAGGGTTTCAGCATAGAACTACATTCCAAGCCCCTTTAAAAATGTTCCCACGTTGAGACGCTTTTGCTACAGTGTCCAGGTTGGACTCAAGTTTGCAGTTCTCCTGCCTCAGTCTCCCAGAGTCCTGGGGTACAGGGGAGAATCAATGTGTCCAGCTTATTCTATTAAATGACCAAACAAGACACAAATCCTTAAAACTGTCCAAATGTAAACATTAAAACCTCTTTTAATTTTTTATGAATTTGACAGGATACATGAGACTGACAACTTTTCTAAGATTCTTATTCAAAATCACTGAAACCACTTCGAAAGGACACTTTAAGGGAGTATAACTTGCATTATCACAACAAACATTTGCTGGAGACTAAAACGTTCATGACACTGCTTCTAATACCATGTGAAAAACTAAGACCGTGGAAATAGACAATTCACAACCATTCCAGGAATATGAGTTTGGGAACTGCTTTTTAAGTTCCCATTATAGGAAAACAATTTAGAGCATTTCTACTTACCGTAATACGTGCTAGCAGTCATTGACATAATCCAGAAAGCTAAGGAAATGCAAATGATCAAGCTCAATATTACTATATTAGTAATCATCTTTATATATATTTTGTATATATTGTCGTCCAAATCGGTCATGGAAAACAGGAATATGAGGACCTGAGGGAGAGAAGAGACAGGATCTCTCAAAGAAAATCATTTATGCGGCCACAAATACTGGTTTAGGGTCAAACACAAATGCCAACACCTTCCACCGACCGAACATAAAACCAACACGAGCCGAGACGCCTTCTGGAGACCGCTAGGGACGGCTACGCCGCCCGCTTCCCTGCAGAGCGCCGCGCGGGAGCAGCTCCGGCACGGGGTCCCGGCGCCTCCCTCCGCGCCCCGACCGCGCAGGGCAGCGGGGTTCAATCCGGCCGGGCCGGGCCTCCGCGCCCCGCCCCACGCCGGCCCTACCGCAGCGCTGCACGACCGAATCCGGGCCAGGCTGCGGAGCGAGTCCCTCGAAGGCGCCGCGCCACGTGCGACGGGCGCCAGGAAGGTGCCCGCCCGCTCCAGGGTGCGCGGCCGCCCCGCCGGGGCCGCCGGAGACCCCGGACCCCCGCCCCCGCGCCTGCGGCTCACCGCGTGTGCGCACGCGCCGCCGCTCGCCGCTCCCCGCTCGTGCGCATGCGCCTCGCCCCGCCTAGCTCTGGTTAGCATTTAAAGGCGAACCGCAGGGAGCTGTGCTGGATGCTGAAGCTCCTGCAAGGGGGAGAGTGAGGCAGGGGGCTAGTAAGAAAACACCGAAGTGCAGGCGAATTTAGACCCAGCAAGGCCATGTCCTGTGTGCTATTCAAATACTTCTGACTCTAGTACAGCAAAGAATGCTATTTCTTTGGGCGTGGGGCAGGGAATATTGTAACAGAAATGGAATTTGGGACTTAGACTATCATTTTAAACGAAGCTGTGTAGTGTGGTTTGCTCACTGCCAGGCAGGAAGGCAATGCTAAATCTGGTTCCTGCTTTTGAGCTGTCGGGTAACTGCATGATGTCCTGACATCATGCAGTGGAAGTACAGAAGTCCGTTCCCACACCCCTGACCCGTAGAGGAGGTGTTCATTCAGTTCACCTGGAAACTAGGACATTTCGTCCGCATTCACAATCCCAGTCTTGTGGCTGATTTCACATATTGCTTGAAATTAATTTCTATTTACCTACATCAATAGTACCTGATAATTACATTATATTTCTGAATTTTTTTCCAGTTAATTTACTAGGCGAAGAGAATACAGGCCCACTTCGGGCATAGTATACAACCGTGGTATAGCGGTGATTTTTTTTTTTTTTTTTAATGTATTTTGGTACAGGGTCTCACTACACAGATTGGACTTGCAGTGATTCCCATGTTTTCAACCTCCCCAATGCAGGGATTACAGGCGTGCGCCACCATCCCGGGACTCGGTTGCCAGCTCAGTGAGCCTGTGGGCAGGGCCGGCGCAGTATATGTGCAGTACAGGAATTGAAACCCATTATTAATTTTTTAATATACATCGTTTCCACTAATTCTGGAAACTATATATACTTTTGAAAACTTGGTGTTATTTTAGCTTCAAAATCCATGAAGCAGGACTAAATAGCCTTCTATTATAAGGCCATATATATGTATATGTACATACGTACGTCTGCAAAACTTCATTATGTAACTATTTTTGGTCTCTGTTCTCTAAACAGTTGGATTACCCAACTATGACACCTGGTCACTATCAGTGTTACCCGACTTACTGAGTTGTTGGTATTAATAAAAGTGAATGTTGTTATGGTGTAGAGAATGAACTTATTTTTTTCTCTTACATTTAGACAAGATTAAACTCGGTTGTGTTTGTTTTCATTTCATCATGGTAACAAGGTGACCTTGCCTAATCATAGCTGGCGTTTGGTGAGGAAACTATGGCCCATCTAGGATTGCTGCATCATCTGTTAGCAACACTGAAGACTGTGTCCAGTCCATTCCCAGATGCCTGGGATGAGGCTTTCTCATGGCGATTTGATCCAGTTGAAACTGTATATTACATTATAGTGTAGTAGGAGGCTAGGGCAGGGCAGTGTAGCTGGAGCACCCACGCACAACTTACCGGCTGAGGAGACTTCAACCATTGGTGCAGAACAGCAAAACTGGAGCCTGTCACGGGATTAAGTTGAGCCCTGACCCTGGTACCAAGTGTCAGCTACGAGTGCATGAACTCGGCACCCCATGCCAGTCAGCAAGAGATCAGGCGCGGATGACCACCTGGATGAACCATGTAAGACGTGAAGACAGGCAGCGATTGACTTGGGCCACTGACCTCCAGTTCTTGTGGTGGTAGAGTCGCCTTGCAGGATATCTTCTTCTTCAAAGCACCCTAATTGTCTTTACTACAGATTGCTATTCTGTGCATAGAAAACACGAGTTTGAGATATACTATCGCAATCCTAGAACAGACGGAAAGTTTGTTGTTGAATTAATAATCTTTAAATTTCACAATACACTTATTTTTTCTTTCTTTTTTTTTTCTGTGACAGACTCTTGCTATCTAGTGCAGATTGGCCCTGAACTTGCTTACATAGCCCACGCTGGCCTCGAATTCCTGGCAATCCTCCTGCCTCAGCTTCCTCAGTTAGGAATGCAGATGTGTCACCATGCCTGTAGAGTTTTCTTTGATATAAAGAAATATGAATTTCTATATGATGTTTTGGTAGTAACCGTAAATGTTATCTTAAAGGGGAACAGCACTACCTAATAGGAAAGTTTCAGTAGATTTTATGTACAATCTCTTGAATCTAAGACAGTGGTCCAGATTTTCTAAACTCTGCCATTAATAGGGCTGGCCAAATAGCTCAGCGGATTAAAGCTCTTGCAAGCAAGTGCAGAGGCCAGGGGTTCGATCCCCAGGCCTGCTGTGCCAAACTCACACCCAGGGCACGCTAAAATAGCAATTGAGACTGAGTGTGGTGGCACGTGCCTGTAATCCCAGCTCTTGGGAAGCTGTAAACAGGTGGATCACTGTGAGTCCGATCTAGTAGTGAGATCCTGAATACCCTGTAGACCCGTCCCTAAAATACAAACAAACAAAAAAACCCCTGCCATTATTTGGGTATCATATACCTATATATCCATCATAATCTCCAAAAAGAGGTGTATGGTGTGAAGAACTATGAAGAAAACCATTCCGTGTATACACACACACACACACACACACACACACACACACACACCTCTGCCTTGAGGGAACATTGAAGATAAAAATAGACATGTAGACAATTACATTGTAAAGAGCCAAGTTATGTATAAAACTAAAAAAGCATTCATGTCACTTTGGTGTGTTCAGGGAAGGTATCACATGATTGTCCAAGCTATAACTTGAAAGATGTCCTCCAGGGCTGGCGAGATAGCTCAGTGGTCTACAGTGCCTCCTTAGGTAAGCACAGGGACCACGGTTCAATGCCCAGCACCACAAGCCCTGCCAGTCCCACCCCCATGGCTGGCTCAGCCAGCCACAAAAATGATGAAAAATAAAATGTCCTCCAAAGTCTCATGTGTTCAGAAATTGGGCTTTTTGGAAGGTGATCATGGGACATTATTCTCATCATTAGATTCATCTACTGAGAGAGAGAGAGAGAGAGAGAGAGAGAGAGAGAGAGAGAGAGAGAGAGAGAGAGAGA
>PVKN010023887.1:0-14653 GCA_004027915.1 Capromys pilorides
GTTATGTTCTCCATGATACGATGCAAAGAGAGGGGTGCATTTCCTCTGTGGTATCCTTTCCCCAAATCTATGATCTCAGTCTAATCATGAGAGAACATCAAATGAACCCAAACTGAGGATTTTTTAAAAAATAGCTGACCAGTATTCAAACTGCTGTGATCATGTAGGGGTCTTGTGCCAATTGGTTTCTAGGTTTTGATAAATGACTAACATGTTAACATAAGAAAGCAAATGCAATGCAGGGTTTAGAAAACTTTTTTCAACTATTTTTGCAACCTATCTGTAAGTCTTTATGTCAAAATGTTTAAAAAGTTAATGAAATAAAGACCCATGAAGGGCATGGGAGAGCTTATGTAAAGCTTATGTTTATTGATTCACTTATTCATTAGGTCATTTATTTACTCAACAAATACTTCTGGCTAGATATATCAGTGCTGAGGATATAGTGGTGAAGAAGATAAATATGGATTCCTCATTTGCAGAGCCTGATACAGTTCCTGGTTTGGTAAAAACCCATTTTGTCTACTCTTGATTTTGTTGGTGTTACAGTTGGTGGGGGTTGTGCAGAAGTGTAAACAGGTGCTGAAATAGGACAAGTGGAGGGCTTCCTGTAGCACGCAGGAGAGGGACAGAACCCATCTGTGGAAGACCACGAGATTATCCTTTGTGGTGTGAGTGAGCCCATCCCTGCATGCGTCTTACAAAATGTATCCAGTATTTTCTATGGGAAGGACATGTTTATTACTTAAATTTTGAAGTTGTTTTCATCTTTTTAGTTCCCAAATCGCTGAAAAGTGAGTTTAATATTTAAATATTTTGTGTGTGTGTTTCAGATTCTAGGGGATGTTGCAATACTTTTGTGTGGAGGAAAAGCATTTTTTTGAGTTCAAATTGTTACTTTCAGTCTTAACAGCAACAAGAAAAATAAGAGTAACAAACAATGTATATAGATGTTGCTGTGCTTTTTTTTAAATCAAATAATAAAAGCATATCCATACTATGGTCCATGCAAATTTGATGTTAATTCTCTAAATATTCTGAGACCAGAGCAAGTATTCACACCAAAGGTTTTTTTTTTTTTTTTTTTTTGTACCGGAGATTGAACTCAGGACCCTGTGCTTGCCAGGCAAGTGCTTATTCTACTGAGCTATCTCCCTGGCCCCAAAAGTATTTTCATTATTGTGTTTTTACTTAAAAAAAAAAAACTAGAAACCATCTAAATAGATGAGCGAGATGGGGAAATGATTTTAGTACATCTATAGAAAGGACTATAATACAGTCATTAAAATTATAGGATATATATTTCTATACCTACCATATATGGAAAGGAAAAAGAAGCTACTAATGTATTAATAATCATTATCTGAGAGTTGTAGGATTATGAGACTTTTGTTTTACTGTGTTTTGGTTTTCCGCATGGTTATAATTTTTATAATTAAGCCAAAACAGTACTAACTTTTCAGGAGTATTCTTAAAAGTAATGGCATAGAGACTGCAGGACTTTTGATTTATAGATTGAATAGCCAAGAATTTTAATTAAAATGAGACAATTCCTAGAGCTCACAGAAGCTAGCCTAAGTCTTATTGAATAGCACACAAAACAGTTTCATTGTAGTATGATTTTTGTGTACTTTCTTGATATGTTTCAAGACGATGCCTTTGGTGGTTGTATACAGGAGGAAGCATTGTGTTTGTGGTGCCAGCCGGTGTCTCCTCGCACAGTGTGTAGCACACCACATTGTTTGTCTCTTATTACTTGTAAATCTCAAGCATTAAAACATTTTGCCTGTATAGCAAGTGGGCAACCCCTTCATTGCTTACTCCTAAAGGGTACTGACAGTCTCATTAGAAGCATTTGTAAATCTTTTGCTTAAAAAGTGATTACAAAGTGATAAGCATCATCTAATCTAACATGAATAACAGTACCTGACATGAGTCTGAAAACATTGGTCTGGCCTAGGAGGCCACTCTGACCAGCAGGAAGAAAGATAAGGGCTGCCTCTGCCTGATCTTGCTCTGTGTACATGGGTCTTTGGAGGCTGTCCTGAGATGAAGCCAGGCCATCATTTGAGCTAGAGGGTAAAGAAGAGCCACCTTAGCATTGGTGAGAAGATGGCAAAGCACTAAGCTGCTATTGAGGTGAGACTTAGTGAGTGAGAGGCTAGAATCAAGATGAAGGGAGGTGAGAAGGCCAAGAGCCAGGAACAGGACAGGGAAGCAATCAGGCAAGAGTTAAAAAGTGGGTGGCAGCATTTCTGCATCCACAGTCTTTGCAGAAAACTTTCCTTTAACTCCCTTTGGACCACTCAGCTTTAACAGAGAAAATTCCTCACCAGGTAGTTAGGACTTCTAGGTCTGTTTTGTTCTGTAAGAAGAGCAACTCTGTTTTTGAAATAAAACAAATTTAAACAAATCAGCTGACATATATATATATATATATATATATATATATATGAATGAAATGATCACATTTCCTTAGATTTGTTTAAAACTTGCCTCCAAACAACTCAACTATTGGGCCCGGGACATAGCTCAGCAGCATAAGCGCCTGCCTGGCCAGCACAAAGTCCCAAGTTTGATCCCAGGTACCACCCCCCCCCAAAAAAAAAAACCTCAACTATTATGTTGAACTCAAATATTGATCTTGATAGCATAATGAAAGTAGAGCTCTTACTCTTTTGAGCTTAGCTTCTAATGTCCACAGGGTCACCAGCGATGTTATTGTACCCAGATGTGATTGTGAACACCGCTGTGAAACTTATCAACCAAAGTAGGTTCTGGAGTAGATCAGGAACACACCTGGTGACACAGTCCATCTCGGAGCTCTCTCTTTGACCTATTTCCAGGCCATTCTCTGAGTCTTGTTTACCATGCTTTTCTTGTGGTTTGTGACAGATAAGAACGGTATTGATTCTTAGCATCTGCTGGCAGTAACCTTTGAAAGGGCAGGCAATGCATCACCACAGAATTTTATCTATCAATATTGGAGTAATAGAAAGACAGGGATGACATCTAATCACAACACAGCTGGCAGACCATAAATCTGCGCTGATATGGTACTAGTAATGGGCAGTAGGAAAAAAAGGGACATGAATTAACATTCGGATAAAGTCAAGGGGATGTTTAGATGGCAAGGACGAGATACAGTCCTGAGAAAAATCCTAGCAGGAATGGTCATCCTCACTGAGGCCTGGAGAAGTTGCCTGAGCTGACACAGTACAGTAAGTGGCAGAATCCCTTGAAGCCTTAGTTTCTTTGTCCATGAATCAGATACAATAAGTTTCGTGGATAGTGAGGGATTCAATGGTAATGTGTGTGCCAGTTCTCCAAGGTGGTCTTGGGATCAAGAGCAGCAGCATCACTTAGGAACCCACTGTGCACCTTCTTGACCTCTCTCCCGTACCTGTGCAAGTAGAACTATGGTATGGGACTAGCATCAAGCCCCTACAGGTTACTCCAGTGTAGGCCACAAAACTGAGATGGATCACGTCTGGAGATGTTTTTATTGTTTGTATTACTTGGCTCTCCCACACAAATTCATTTGGTGTACAATTCCTACATTCCTTATGTATTTTATTCACAATTGATGGTGTTTGAGTCACAGGTGAATAAAAACGTAGTGTTAGGTAAGTGGTAAAAGTAAGCAGCTGTTGTCTTAAGATTCAGACATGTAAACAATGTCGTAGAACCAAATAATTCCTATCCTCTCCCAATTTACAGAGCTAGAAGATATTGCCATTCTAGAGTTTAAGTTTCTAGTGTGTACTATGGACATATTTAGTGCTTTTTGACATGTTAGAAGCTTCCAGCCTGGGCAGAGAATAGTGTTACAATTTAATAACATAAATGGAGCCTGTCTGATTCTGCAAAGAAACTGCCTTCTGTGGGGCCCAGAACATATAGTCCCTTCTGCACTTACAGTCGTAGTATTTTTAATCATTTCATGTTTTTATTATATCACAAGTACAAGGTGCTACAAAGAATCCCTGGTGTTGGCAGTCACTCAAAAATTGACAAATCTGATGAGTGAATGGAACAGCAAGTAACCCATAAGGGTTTTCTTTTTAGTTGAAAAAAAAAAAACTTTTTGAAAGAGAAAAACTACCTTATAATGTTGGAACAGTTGATTTTAGCATCTTATACATGAAAAGTAGTAGCAATAGAGTTCTTCAATTGTTGGTACTTTTCTGCAAAAATTATGGCTGCACACAACTGTGGGGGGTTTAACTGTGTTTCCATGAAGTACGTAATTCATGCTCTAAATGTGACAAGCATGACTGCCCATAAACCTAACGACTTTTTTAAGAGACCAAAATTCAGAACATTATTCTCTCTGAAACTGCACGTTAGTAACCCGGCAGAAAACTATTCAGAGGTCTGCTCCATTGCAGTAAAAGCATCGGGGAGTGCCAGTGGTTTAAAAAAAATTGCTGAAAGCTTTCATATACGAACAAATTTGTTAGAGGAATGAAGAGCAAACCGATTCCAATTGCCATATGTTAAGGAAAAGAAAGAACAGAAGCGAGAGCTTGGCACTGACCATTTTGCTGTCCCCTCCACCCATCCACATAAAAAGTTTATTAGGAAGCTTACCAAGGAGCCAAAATAATAAGTGTTCTTCTAGTTGGAGTCCCAGGTAGATTTCAAATGATAGAAAAGAAGTTCCCTAGGCCGAGAATCTTGCTCCTAGGTGATTTCTTTGCTTGCAGGGGAAGCGTTGTTTTCTCCTGCAAGCCACTGCTAAGGATGCGATTAGCCTGCATTTAGACAGCAAGGCGCATTTATTTCTGCTGCTGAGAACAAGCCAGTGGTTCAAGCTGATCCATGGATGTTCATTAAAACGTGGTGAAAAAAGTGAAACCGTTGTTTACCTTTTCCTCCCCTGAGCATTCTACAAGGCTGTTTCCAAGCCTGATTCTTTCTGCCTCCAGCTCAAGACTTATTATTTCTCTTAAACTTCTGTGTATACTGTTACCTGTATTTGGCAGTAAGTCTTATCTGCTAGACAGAGTGAAAAGGCCTGCTATAATAGGTAGCACAGCTTTTATTTTTTTTCCTACCTCCAAATCATATAGTTGAATTTCATCACTTTTGTAACAAACCTCAGCAGCCTCTTTTCAGTTTTCATTTTGGATCACTTGCTTTATTTCTTGATTTTCTGTTTTTGTCTTCACTGACTTAACACTCACAAAACCAAAATGTGTGGTAAAACCAAATAAGCAAAAATTGAAGTAGGATACTACAGCAGGTAAATTGACAAGCCCTACTAAGTGTGACAGTGCTGGCTAGAAATAGTTGCGTTTGCAGCTAAATGTAGAATAATCTATTTGCCTTGGTCATAATTAGCTAGCTGCTTTGGAAGAGGATTTTTTCTTTTGTGCAGTGGTTGTTGTATAGAGCTTCAGGAAAAAAGAAACCCAGATTCTATTTCCTGATGACTTTATAAATGAGCCATACCAGTTTATCTTCATGCAAACTTGAATTTTTAAAAACAAAATTTTAAACATGTTTCTCCCCAGAAAGTAATCTCACTTGGTAGTGGGGATTTATGACTCCTGTATGCTGTGTCTTCCTAAGATGTACCAGCTTCAGACATGCTGGCTAGCAATGTAGCTGTTCTCGTTTCAGGTTCCTAATTAGCTGAGTTTTGCTAAAATGCAGTCTGGCTTAGTAGATCTTGTATGAGTTGGAGAGTCTGCCTTTGTAACAGTCTTCCAGAGATTGTTAGAATGCTGATCTAGTCCCAGCCAAATAGTTCAGTGGATTAAAGCACCTGCAAGCAGTCACAGGGGTGAGTTTGATCCCCTGCTGTGCTGGCCCCACCCCTGGGATGCTTGGAGACAGCAATTGAGACTAGGCGTGGTGGCATGCACCTGTAATCCCAGCTCTTGGGAGGCTATAAACAGGTGGATCACTACAAGTCTAATCTAGCAGTGAGACCCTGAACACCCTGTAGACTCTTCCCTAAAATAAAACAACAACAACAGCAACAAAAACGAATGCTGATCTACCACACTGAATACACAAGACTCTAGAGAGGGTACTCTCAGCTATTTAATAATCTTGATGCAAGTGGGTGTTACCAAAGGGAGGGAAATCACCTCAGTAGTCATACAAATTCATAACAACATATGTCCTTTGTCTTTTTTATTTTAATGTATTTGATATACTGTCTTAGTGTGCAGCTCAGACCATAGTGATCCTCCTGTTTTCAGCCTCCCTAGTGTTGTTATTATAGGCAATGTGCCATCAGGCTTGGACTTTGTGGCCTGCTCAGCACACCCTGGGGTGGGTCCCGTATAGTATGTGGTACAGGGCATTGAACCCCACCCAGTCCATGTGCTTGCCTGAGCAGGTGCTTAATCAGCTCAGCTATCTCGTTGGCCCTGTCCTTTGCCTCTAATGTCTGCCTGTCTGCCCATATCTGTCTGTCTGTCTGTCTGTCTGTCTGTCTGTCTGTCTGTCTGTCTATCCATCTATCTATCTAATTGGTTTTTGAGGGACAGTGTCTTGCTATTTGCTATGTAATTCAGGCAGGCCTGGAACTCACACAGTACTACTGCTTCAGCCTCCCAAGTACTGGGATTATTAATGTGCACCACCATACCCAGCTTCCTAGCTTCCTTTTATTTTTTTTATTTTATTATTATTTTTTTCTTTATTTTTATTTTAGTACAGGGTCTATAGTGTCTCACTATGTAGATTGGACTTATAGTGATTGTCCTGTTTTCAGCCTTCCAAGCACTGGGATTACAGGCATGTGCCACCACGCCCAGTCGCAGTTACTGTCTCAAGAGTGGAGCCCACATGGCATGCTGGGGATTGAACTCCAGTCCCTGTGCCTGCCTAAGAAGGCACTTTTGTCCACTGAGCTACCTGGCCAGCCCCCTAACTTCTTTTTAAAGTTAGCACTCTTCCAATCTTAACCCACTAAACATTAGCTGGAATTGAACAGAAATAACTAAAGAATGTGTGAGCTCCCTTAGCTGGCTGATGCCAATGCCCACACGCCTAAGCTGGGCTTCTTTACTCTTTTCCTTAGACCTGGTCTCCACTCGAGGTTCCCTGTATTCCTTCACCTGACTCTTTATCAGGTCTTGAGTCTTCACAGTGTAGCTGAAGTCTCTTAACAGATCTCTCTGCCTTCGCATCCCTCCTTGCTCCTAGGAAAAATTATCTTTCAGAATACACATGTGATCATATCACTACCTAGCTTAAAAACACTTAATGGCTCCCTATTAATTACAAGATAAAAGTGCACATTCCTTAGCCTGGCGTATGATGCCCTTCAATGTGGCTGTAATGACTTTTCTTTCTAGAAAGCATGCCTTCCTTCCTCCTCTTCAGGGCACAACGTACACTTTACCTTGCTCTAAACATGCTGTGACCCTAGCAGAGTCTCTCTCCTTTTGCCTCTCTAGAGTCCACGCCCTCCCCTTGTTATTCTGATCCTTCCTTCTCCAGGGTTAACATACCAACATAGTGCTAAAGCATAGTGGCTGAAACATGGTACAGGTTTCCTTGGGGTGGTGGTAGGGGTGTTCCTTACATCATTAAGAACTTCTTTTGAAGTAAATTGCTTTCTAAGAGGTGGAGCATTGTAGTGGGTGCAGCCTAGCTTGTTTATTTGTTTTATTTTTCAAGAATCTTCAGAAAACTTTTGAGATAAAACATTAGCTTCAGAATGAAATACACAAAACAATTTCAAAAGCAGAATTATGACATAAAATTTATCACTCAAAATTATATTTTAGAAGTTATAGAGGAATATTTTAATACATTTTGACTTTATATGAAATTAGCTCCAAAAATGAGAATGACAGGCCTATTAAAAGGTCCTAACAACCTTTCAATTAATCACTTCATTCAACAAACATTTATTGAATACTTGCCCTATTAGCAAACACTATTATGCTTTCAGGGATACAAAAAGGAATAAGATAGTGCTAAAAATAATTAAAATAATAGGATAGATAATTAAAATTTATATTGGGATTAAAAGAAGAATGTGATAGGAGCTAAAAATAATTAAAATTTAACAATAACGTTCTTTTGTTTTCTTTTGTTTTTGTCGCACAGCTGATTTGCTGAGCCTCCTACTATGTGGATGTGGCTCAGATCCACCAACTGAGACCATTTGGTTTTCAAAATAACCTTCCTTCCTAGGGAAGTGCTATGTATTATACCGATTCTACCTGTGAGAAACCTAAGGCTTAGGAGAGCTTAAGTAATTCTCCTAAGTTCTTGCTAATAACTAGCAGAGCTAGTAGGGACTGCAGACACAACTCAGATGAAAGGAAGAGCCCTCTAAGCAACTTATCACAGGATAATTAGCATGCAAGAACCAAGACACAAATGACTCGCTGTATTAGAAGTCAGGAAACCTGGGGAGTCGTCAGAGCTTCCTGGGAAAAGCTAGTGGCTTTGAGCTGAACCCACAGAACTGAAAGGGATTCCTCCATGGTCAGTTTCTTGTTTTTATCAGCAAATTAATAATAGGTGGGTTTGATCAAGTCATAAAATAAAGAGTGCCAATAGCAAACTAGTGCCAGTCACCAAATATGTATTGATTTGCTTTCTACATTCAAGGGTATGTTTTTACCTAAGAACATCTATTAGTGTCAGAGTATAATTGTCAAACTAAATCAAATATTGTCATTAAATTTTGTCTGTGCACTTTTTTCTTCCAGTGTCAAATAGAAGGGGGAAATCAGACCTCTTGATGCCACCACTTAGTGAAGGTTATATTTCTAGAGACCTCAAACATCCTAGACACACCCAGGAATTCATTAGTAGGCAAGAAAGGCCTCAGCACCCAGTAGCTCTCTCAGGGCTCCTGCACTTAGTATTAAAGGAAGGAATTATCTATAAAAAGTGACAGCCAGCCTTGGAGGCAAACAGCAGAGGACATCTATAAGCCTAACAGACTAAGGCGGTTACAGAAGAGCCAAACAACCCTATGTATTTCCCTAACTGGCATTGTCCTTCCTGTGAAGGAAGAGGAGAAGAGGACAAAGGAAGTGGAAGAGTTTGTAATCTTTGTGGAATTTTGGTTTCATTTCATTTAGTTTCAATTTTTGGAATTTGGAGAAAAATTCAATTACATGAAAACTGACTTCTGTGGACAGTGTTATCTTGGACTGTTAGATATCTGAGAGGTTGATTGTTGAGGTTTACTAGGAAATGATGGTATGCTACATTACAAGTCAAACACTGATCACTCGCACCCTGAAAATATGGCAATTGCTGTTTGAACTAATTACGGGCCTATACAGAAATGCAAGGAACTCAGAATATGTCATGTTTTAATGCTTTACACTGAACCCAATTTCAGGTGTCCAGTCCTCTGCCTGTATCTCCTACTGGCCTTATATTTTTCACTTATATGGTGATTTTCATTTGCAATTTAACATAAATGGCTGATGAAGATGCTTTAATTTAATCTCTGCTTTTTAGTTAGCTTTAGAATAAAATGAATAACATGTATATCTCTGAAAGTGAAAAAAATTCCAGCAGGTGACGGAAAATCATAAAGGTCCTAGTAAAAGATCCGAGACTGCATTGATGGAGATGATGCTAAGGAAGGATTTGGAGAAGATCATAATCCTTTATTTAGCATTTTTGGAGCTTAAAAATACTTTACTCTGCACTTCCTTACTTGAGTCTCCTAATAACCCTATAAATGAGATACCATTTGCCCACTTAAAAATATAGAAGCGGATTTAGAGTTTTGCCATAAGACAGCTTAGAACTGCACAAAAGTTACTCTTTTCCAAGTTAGATTGATGGTCTCTTCAGTTCTTTGCTTCTCTCTTACCAGTGAAAAGCAAGTCCAGAGCAATGTCTTTACCACTTACCTCTAATTTCAGTAGTGATTCATCAGCGCCCTCACTTGGATAATGCTAATCAAGTTATTTTATAATGGTGCAAATTTGAATAGTTACTGTGCATACCTGACTGATGCAGGCTTTACATCAGGACATCAGCAAGTATTGGAGTAGAACCTGGAGTCTCTCTGGGCCACTGGCTTTACTTCTTATGCAGTACCTTCATCAGATTCTGGTTTAACAGACCTTTCCAGCTGTGAGGTGTTTCTTCCCCCATTCAGCTGGTACTAGCAACTCAACAGCCTGAAGGTTAAAAAAACAACCACTTTGCTTTACGACTGACAAATGATACAGGGAATAACTCACCAATAATGGCATTAATCACAGAACCCAATTTTCCAGCTAAGAAATTGTTGTTTCATATAATAGTCCAAAGATGTGTGGCTTCCTGGTAGGAGATGTAAGTTGAATGTTGTAGCATTGTTCAGCATGATGATTATCATGGATTTACAGCTGTTTCTTGAGCAAACCATATTGCATACATACACTTGGAATGCACTCTAGAATACAAATATGAAACATCTCTTTCCTCCCATTTGCACGTTTTCTGTTTCTGTAGTAATGTCAGTTGAAATTGACATTCACTCTGAGTCCATATCTGATGCGTCCCAACTAATATTCTTACTTACTTGTGCTATCAGCTCTAAGCTTTAAATTTGGAAGGTGTTCAGATGCTCTTGTTGGCAGAAAAAATGAACGAGTAGACAGAGAATGCTACTACAGCCAAATTTCAGTCACATAGCCTGTCGACACCAATGAATGCCCTTGAAACCGGTACTGTAGATGTCCGTAGTTGGAGTGGAGCTGCCTTTTTGAGTCTTGATCATTTGGTTAACCAGACATCACCTCTCTAAATACTGAAGACCCAATAGTTAGGGTCTGGATATAGAGCTAATTCTATCAGAGTCACATGTTAGTGCGTTCAGATTGCTGATAAATGGGCTGGTGACTTCATGTTCCTTTCTATGCTGAGAGTGCTACTTTGATTTTATTCCCAGTCATAAAATGAGATACTGTAGAGTCTTCCATTAGTTTTCCTCCATTCTTTTAGCATCATAAAGTTTAATGTCTTTGCAGTTACATCATTAATATGATATAATTGTGAATAGTAGCATGTATAGGATTAAGCAGACCTATGTTGAGATATTGATTCTAATGAATTTAACATATAGGAGTCTTAGTTGTCTTCTCTGTATAATGGGATGGTAGCAGGGTACCAAATCACGTAAAATTCTTGTCAGGTTTTCATGAAATAATGCAGAAAAGAAGTGCCTCGAACACAGAAAACATTTTTAAAGTATATTAGCTATTGCTATTATGAAGCAATAGTCATTTTAGTCATTTATTATGACTAAAATAATGCCACCCCAGATATAGTGGGAGCTTTCTTGATATTAAAAAAAAATAGTAATAAGCACTCTGGGGAAGAAATAACTTGTTTTTCTTGTCTCCAGATGTGGAGAATAGTAGCCATTTCCTTTTTTCTATGTGTGCAGTATTGCTACATGTTACAGCAGTTGTGGACTTTTTAAAACCATAGAGGCAAATGT
The DNA here is from genome assembly GCA_004027915.1 of Capromys pilorides. Lineage (NCBI taxonomy): Eukaryota > Metazoa > Chordata > Mammalia > Rodentia > Capromyidae > Capromys > Capromys pilorides. The sequence continues at coordinate 11,438 of PVKN010023887.1, forward strand.
AAAGAAAAAAATCTGTAGCTTTTATTGAGTTGAAGCAAAAAGTGACCCAAGTTTAATCACAGTCCCTCTTACCAGAAAAAGAAAAATGATACTAAATTGGGTACTTAAAAGCAAAGTATAAAAAAGTAAGAAAAATACATGTACCATCTCCATTGAGATTGGAGTTCTACAGAAATTCAATTTAAAGAATTTTATAGCAGCATGGCTAGTAAAGGCGAGAGTTGTGAATCGTGCACGTCTCAGACACACAGGTTAGGGGAACTGAAAAGGATCAATTAAGTAGAAGTGACCACAGCAAGGTCAAGCCATCCCATAGCTTTGAAATGCTAAAGGATTTTTTTTTCTTATTGCCATGAAAAAGCATTTTCCTGTAGAGTGGGATTGTCCTAGAGGTCGGCGCAGTGCATATAATAGATAGTGTGGCCCCTACCCTAGCATTTGTGCCTTCCTTTGTGATGCTCAAGTAGTTTAGTACATATTTTGAGTTTTTATCATGGAAACCTTTTGTTTTAGTTGTGAATAGCTTGTAGTTTAAGAAACAGAGAGAGTCCTGTTATGTGAATTAAAAAAGACATTTCAGCTAACTTTGGGGTCCCCAGCCACCACACCAGGCGGGGTGAGCAGTTATGCTGTGTCAGCTGACAGTTGCTAACTACACTCCTGGTCCCTTTCAGGATGTCGTTTTCTTCCCTAGTAGTCCATGCTCATGGATAGCAGGACTTTGCCTAACAGTTTTCATGCCACAAAGCAGTTGTTTGCTATTCCTAGAGAATAGACAATACCATATTATCAGCTCATTAGCAAAATGGCTGGTACAGAAGACCCACAGTTGGCCTTCAACACAGTTCCATTTTGTTTAAAAGAAATTTAATATATTTTGAATGCCAGAACCCCAGCCAGCATGGAATTGTACTGCAGCAGTCCCCTCTGAAGCTGTTCTTGTCTTCTTCTTTTGCCATAAACGACGATCGCAGAATCAAATCCATTGAGAAGAAACTACTTGCTTTGCCAACACAATTAGTTTTATAAGAAGCCTCTGTTTGCAGATTGTTCTTCTCCAAAGTCCAAGTTGGATGGCTGTGGTTACTTTTTAATGAATATTTTTAAAGAGCCCCCTTTTCCCCAAGAGCCTCTAAGCAGATTTAGCAGGCTTAAAATGACTCATCCACAAGGTGACTTCAATGCCATCTCTAAAACAAATAAAACTGTGACTTAGAGGGCTCTATTTTTCCTCCTATCTTTTTTAATTTTCATAAAATCTGTCCACTTGAGGGAGTTTTTCTTCTGGACTAGGCACTGTTTTCTCCAAAAATAAAATGTGCTATCTTGTTGATGAATAAAAAGGCTCTCTAGCCATGAAAAAGAAAGGAGAAAAACAGCTTCCAGTTTGTAGTTTTCAGTGTGAAGAGCAAAAGAATTCCATGATCATTATTATCTTTTATAGTTTACTTTTATATTCCTGTACCATTATTGCCATTAGCTTCTTTGATGAGTGAATTTAAATGGAAAAGCTAATTCAAATCTTCAGGTTTAGTGGTTGGGTATCACTCCACATAAACATTCTGTAGGGTGGATTATACCTCTTCCTTTACAGGATCAAGCAGCTTAGACCTTAAGCATCATAATTGCTTGGCCCTTTTACTGGTGTGGGCCCTGATTAAGAAGTTTTATTGAGTCTAGAGTCCTTTAAAGAGAAGGCTGCTAATGTGATGGCTGAAATCGAAGCAGCACAGATGCTGACGCTCTAACTACTTCCTTTTGTCACACTCTTCCTTGAAGAGTTTTTGCACATCTAATCAATGTTTTCTTTCACAAAAGACATGTTCATCCTATATGTAAATATAAGCTGGACTGTGCTTGAACTCAATTCTTCAGCCTTAATGCTGAAAACCAATAGACATAAAGGTAAAAATAGCTTGGCGCTTACTCGCCTTTAAAGTTAAGGCTCTGGTCACCTTTGGTTTGGAATAGTATAAGGGAGCATTCTCTTGGGAGAGCAAAGCAGAAATAACTTTCCTTCTAACTGAGATTAAAGAATTTCATGGAGACAAGAAAAACTTTACATAATTCCTTAGAGTAACTTTTTTCCTATTTTAAAGCCAAACTATGTTATAGTTTGTAAGGTCAAGGTGGAATTATCTCAAAACTCTATTCACTGGGTAAGATTTGTTGGCCTTAGATCTATCAAAAACCCAGTTTGGGGACTATGAAGAAGAAATCTTGCTGTGCTATTTCATAGCTGCCTCTCCCCCAAGGAACTTCAAAATAGAAGGGATACTGGTTGAAATAAGATTTGCAGAAGTGTGCCTTTGTGTCCCTCGGTGTGCTTGATGTGCAGTTGGACCCTGAGAGGAGCGCACTGTGGTGAGCCCCCTCCGTGAGCATCAGTATTCTTGACTCTTCTTCCTTCCTCTGCATTTTGGAGTTAAAGGTGAAATTCCATCTTTAACCCCCTTGTGGTTGTCTGAACAGTGATTAATGAACTAGATGTGATTCCTTGCAGACCTTTCAAAGGGTGGATGAAGGATGGAATCTCAGTCTTTTTTTTTTAACCGAGCCTTTTGCTTAATACAGCTTTTAAAATTAATGTCCTTTTTTGAATGCCACGAAAACAAAGGGAATTTCTCAAAAGTATATGCAGGTTGACACAATAGGCCTTAATTAGTGTCAAGGAGATGTTAGGATGAATGGGAAAATGCCCATTTAGCTGATAAGACTGAAAAGTGGAACCTTGTTGTGAGCTGTCAGCTCAACGTATATTTAAACCATAGCAAAACTGAAACATATTTGCCATATAGACCATAATGACTCCAAAGGAGCCATTATGCCCTATTATGTAATTACATAATCAAAGCATGCATAGTAATCAGCTTTTGGAATTCAATGCTAATCAAACATACCTATACTATGTGTTTAAGCTAAAATAGAGAACGTTAATTTGCCATTAGTCAACTAAACAAGAGTATGTATACAGAATATTCATGAATAGCTTCATGTTATGTCAGACGATACATTTTTTGCTTTGTATTCAGGGGAAGTCAACAACTCTAATTGAAGAAAAAACCTGGCATGATAGCTCTTCCACTTGCTGCTCAGAAACTAGCCTCACCTTTTACTGACTATAAGAGATTAGATGAAGTAAAGTACTTTTTCCTTCTATAAGCTGGGGTGATAGAAGAATAATTATATTATGGGAAATACTCATCCAATCTTGAT
>PVKN010023888.1:0-14630 GCA_004027915.1 Capromys pilorides
AAATCTAAGCAATAACTTTCCATGCCTAATCAAAACTAAGAGGAAGATTTAAAATGCATTTCATAAATAAAGATTGACATATAAAAATGACAATGCCATTATATTCTTCTTCTCTCCACTGAATGCAAAATTGTTTCTCTGAAATACCATACTTTTTCCACTTTTACATTATTCAAAAGCCGAGCTATATCTCTGGTGCATTTTCATTATAAGTGGCCTAATAGTTTCATTTTATAATAAACGTCATTCTCAAATTAACAAATGCAGGAGACGAACAAATTTAATATTTCCATCACAGAGATAGTTTCAATATGTTGGTTTTTCATCAAGACTTCTCTATTATTATATCATGTTTCTTACATGCTCACCGTGTCTTCTGAGGGGTTATGTGCATTCTCATAATCATACTAAATTTCATCAGTTGTCTAGAGCAGAAATGTAATAAAAATGAACCCAAGAAAATGTCTTCATATTCTCAACATTTGAGCCCAGCCAACACTTGGCTCACTTTAAAGCTCAGGATGCTTTATTTATTTACAGTAGTGTCTGGAATTGATCTGATTTGTCCAATGTCATTCTATGAGCAGATACATTTTTCTAGCTTATAGTCCTAATTGGACAAGTGAGTTTGAAATTATACATAAGATTTAGAGAGAAAGCCAAATTATCACATCCAGAGAACACTTGTGTGTTTGTTGACTGGTGATTTGATATGTCTTAGCTCAGCATGAATGTTGGTTTTTATTCAAAGAAAGTTAAATATTCTCAAAGATGTTTTTAACAATTGTCAGTCCACTTCAATTTTTATTTTTATTAGCATATGTTTGCAATGCATAATAAACACATTCATCTTTGGGAACTGGTACATGGATCTATCACAACTCGATCCTTTTAAACACACCCCATTGGCCCCTCTACTCCTTTCCCCACACCCCCTTCCTGTTTTGCTCATTATATTACTTACATTTTGGCCTCTCATATTAGAGAAGCCATGTAATAGTGATCTCACTTAGTGTTACCTGGCTGCACATCTTCTGGGTATCTTCCTGAAACAGTGAAAGCCATCCTCTTACAGTGATAAATGTATACTCACGTGTGCAGCAGCACAAATTCCATTTTTTTAATTATGGAAGCAACCTATGTGACCCTCAACAGATGAGTAGTGTATATATACCCAAATGAAAAAAACACAATGCGCGCATGCGCACACACACACACACACATACCTACATACACACACACACACAATGGAGTTTCACTCACCCGTAAGAAGAAGAAATTAAATTTGAGGCATTTGTGGGAAAATGGATTGATCTTGAGACCATAGTTCTAGGTGAAGTTAATCAGATACAGATGTTTAAATGTATGTTTATAGCTGCATCAGTCACAATGGCCAAGTCATAGATGTGAACTATATGCCCAGGAAGAAATGAGAAGAGAATGTGGATGTTAATGTACCAAGGAATGATACTCAGCCATACAGAGAGTGAGTATATGCTTCTGCAACCCTTCCAGAAGCTACAGGGGTACCAGGCAATTTAAGGGTTTTCTTTTTCCAATTACGAAAAAGTAATATTTGCAGTTGTTTCATTCGTTTATCCAAGATAGTTTAACTCGTAGTGGCAATCAATTATTAAAATGTGCTAATGAGCTGGTAAATACACTGTGTTGAACAAGCACTTGCTAATGGGAGTGAACTGAGAACTATAAATTACTCTTATTAAAAATCTTGAATAAGATCTCTCTGCTAATGTGTGCCACAGTGTATGAAAAGACCTCTTGGGCTAGCCAGATAGCTCAGCAGATTAAAGTATTGGCTCAGGCAGATGCAAGCACCAGGGTTCGATCCCTGGCATGCTGTGCCACCCTCACCCCATCCCCAGGGCATGCTGAGACAATGATTGAGACTGGGGATGGTGGTGTGTATCTATAATCCCAGCACTTGTGAGGCTGAAAACAGGACAGTCCCTACAAGTCCAGTCCGTGTAGTGAGACCCTGCTGACCCTGTACTAAACACAGAAAATAAAAAAAGACCTCTTCATGGAAACCTATACATTTGCCCTTACTTCCTTTATGTTTGACTTCAAAATATGAGATCCAGCAAATTTTTCCTTCCCTTCCCATCTCATCACATGAACATTTTTCTCTGAGCTCTCTCCATGGAATATACATTAGCCCCCCAACAGAGAAATTGAAGCCACACTGCTTTCTACATAGTTGGCAGCAGTACTGTTTGTCTTGTGGTATTTTCCTAGCACCCAGTGTTCAACATCTGTGACTAGCAGGTAAGCAAGTGAGATTAAGAATTGGTTATATATTGCTAATTTTAAGCAGGAAATGTATTTTCAAACATAATGCAAACCAGGAAAAACAAAGCAATGACGCAATGTTTTTAAGAGAAGTGTATTATTATAAAAATAATAAACTACTTTCAAATTAAAAATGATGATGATCAGAGACTTTCTAATAGGTTTTATATGCCTATTAAATATTATTGATCTCACAGCTGAGATTTATATTTATTTCATAAAGAAAAAAATGCAAATTTGAGCCATGTAAAAAATGACAGCAAAAATAGGGGTTAACAGGAGCAGCCAGACTTAGGGTACAGCATAGGAAGAGATGGACGAGACCTGGGAGGGGTGTCACGGCTCTGGGACACATGCTTGGGAGTGCAGCATGGGCAGCCAAAATGTAAACAGCTGCAGCCAAGATGGGCTGCAGAACAGAGCAAGAGCTGAGAGCTAACGCAGGCTTGCTACAGCCGGGAGTGGGGCCTTCTCGGCACAAGTCTTCTAGCATCTATCCATCTTCCACATGGGTAGAATCATCCCTGAGTCAGTGCTTATCCACAGGTATTCAAGAAAACAACCAAATCAGCCAAGACATCCAAGAAGCAAGCATTAGGAGCAAATTAGTAATTGTGTTTGAAGGGACACATCTTACGACATTTTTATAAAGTAGTGTGCTTCTTTCACTGGGGCTAGACTAGCTTGTTTTGTTATTTGCATTAAAATTATTAAGGATTAGGGACAGAGAGAGAGCTTAGCAGACTAAATGCCTGCATAGGCAAATGCTATAACCGAGGTTTGATATCAGGCACCCCATGTTGCGCTGGCCCTGGTCCAGGGTGCGCTGAGCCAGCCAAGAAAACAAGGTGTGATGGCACATGCCTGTAATCCCAGCACTGGAGAGGCTGAAAACAGGAGGATCACCATGAGTCTGAGTGGCATAGTGAGACCCTGTGCCAAATACATAAAAAAAAAAAAAAAAAAAAAACAATTGTTAGTGGGTCTCTGTGCAAAAACCTAACAGCACATCAAAAATGCAGTAGGATAGTACCTAAAATAGATGTCTAGTTTTAAATTTATTTGGTAGAAAGTTTACCAAAATAACTACTTTCTAGTAATTTATTTTGAGTAATGCAGATATAGTTTCTAAAATAACTAATGGTTTTTACACAAAATTAATATTTTAACACTTATTTACTTTTAAGTGACTTAGTATATTTTAAATATTATAACTCCTCACTGAGAATTAGTTTCGTGTCTCACAGTAGCTGTGCATTTTGAAATATGAAGTTTTCATTGCCCACTTTTATGCATAATGTTATGGGTAAGTGCACCTAACAACACAAGTAAAGTTGTTCAGATAGGCCTTATCCATGAGGATCACCGCTGGGGAACAGGCCACTTGATTCATAGCTTATTATTTTGGAAATTCATTCGTGAATTCATTTTGCATTCCAGTGTCCATCAGGCAAGGTGCTTCAAGCAGGAGGTATAATTGGGAGAGTGAAAGCAAGCCCAATCCAGCAGACTGAGCTCCAGGGTGCAGGACTGTGCTTGGAATTCAGGAGACACACGTGACAGGAAGAGGGTCTGAGATGAAGCTGGAAGGTCGGAGTGGGAAAGGGGAAGCAGAAGTGATCAAGACTACAAATACACTTATACTAATTCCTCAAGATGCTTACAATTATCATATTAAACACATCAAGTAATGTATACATGGTGAAACCAAGCGAATGCAGCCATATGTATTTCTAAAAGCTTCACCAACAAAGGAGCCATTAGCCAAATCATTAAGTGTTATGAGTTCTTTAGATCATGAAAGTATAATTTATTATTAAAATAAAAAATATGAAATTCAAAATAAACAAGAAAGTGCACTTTTTTGCTGAGATGCAAATGTAGGGACAGTTACACCGTCATTTTTATTTATTCTTCTATAAAGGCATACTGTAGCAATTTTTGATGGGTAACAGACTAACATTAATCATATTGCTGCAAATTTGGTTCAGGATAAGAACAGGATTCAGCAAAGGGGGCAAACACCAAAAATCTCCAAACACTAAGATAAAGAAGTACGGTTTACAGCTTTTAGAACACTTTAATTGATCATTAACTTTTTTGTACACTACCGCAGAGTGCTCTGGGGCCTAACGTTGGCCTGAGTTAACAAAGAACGGCTTTGGGTATTTTGAAAAGCTGCAGGTTAAGGTGTTATTATCCAGTATTTGCAATGTTACAGGATTACTTTCATATAGCTACATTAATGGCATGTATAAATTGTTTCAAAAGACACTATGCCATTAGTAAGTCTTCATCTTACACTTTTGCAAGCCTCATTTTTAGAAACATGTTTAAATAAAGAGAAATCGACACATGATCTTAAAAATCACTAAGAAATATATTGAAAATATTAATATTACCTAAGTTCTTTCCAGTCTTGTTATAACTTCTCCATTTCATTTTGTCCATTTCTAAGAGTAAGTATTACTATTTTTACAATTATTGTCTCACAATATGTTCATTTTTAATGTTTGTCTATTTTAAATAATTCAGAGGGGGACATCTTTTTCATAATACAGGTTCTCCGTATGCAGTTTGGACTCATTGTGATCCTCCTGTCTCACCCTCCCTAGTGCTGGAGTCACAGGTATGCACCACCACACCTGAGATTCTGGGGTAGCAGGGCATGCTGCACTGGGAATTGAACTCAGGACCTTGTACTTGCCAGGAAGGCATTTAAGCTGCTGAGCCATGCTGCTGGCCTGATAATACATATTTTTGCATCCAAAGATCATGACTCAATATCTCCTTTCCAGAGCAGACCACAGAAACTAAGATTTCACTTCCCCAAGGTAGGCCATCAATACTCTCTTTCTTTCTGACTATAAGGAAATTCCTAGAATGAACCTTTCAGACTTTCTGAGGAAAGCTTCCTACCTGAGGAACCTTGCTCCATACCCATACACTGGAAGAAGGAATATTGACCTGAGAAGGGGAGAAAAACCTGAATAGCCAGGCCAAGCAGGTTTCACCTACCCAGCATGTCAGCTTTCAGTGGAAAGTCTATAAAAAGCCCAGAGTTGGTCCAGACAGAATCCACACAACAGGACACAAAGGTTCTCACAAGCCTGGAGAGGACAAGAGAATTTTATGTCTCTCCCCGCGTGCCTCTCTTCCTCTGTGTCCTCTGTAATTTGCTAAATATACTGTATCACTGCACTACCCAAGCAAATCAATAAAACCCAACAAGGTGGTTTTGAGAACCTCAATTTATAGCTCAAAAACCAACATCATAGGAACAAACAAGCTAGGGCTTATGACTGACACTGGTAATAGGACAGGAGGTCTGGTTTGGTAACAGAGTCCCTAACCCATGGACCTGGACACTATCTTCCAATCAGAAAGCATCAATCATGAAATAGATTAGAGGCTATCTGGCCGTTGTCCACTGCAGAAAGGATTATTTGCCACCTGTGTGGGGTCAAAACCATGTATATCTTGCACTAGTGTGAGCTGTAGCATGACCCTAGGGAAAACAAAACAGATACTTCATTGTTGTTGTTGTTTCCAACACACAATACCCAAGTTAAAGAGGAACTACTGTCTAGCTGTTAACAAAGCTTAGCTGCACTTGTGTATGACTCAGCCTTGAAGATGTCACCATGAGTCTCTCTGTAGCACCAAAAGAGCCTTTGTTTTGCATAGGTATATAAAATCATATTTCAAGTGTTGGGAACTGTTGCATTTTGTAGAAAACTAACACTGTAGTTACTGGTAGTCCTTACAAGCTTCTGAAAGTGAACTACAGAACCAGTGACAGGAGTGTGAGGTCATCAACTGAACGTAGAAAGCAAGAAACTCTTTCAATTACACAGTAGTAATAAATAACCAGATTGCCTTATCAAACTCACACAAAATGATACACCTGGAAGACCTGCCAACTTCAAAGCTCCATAATACCATCTAATGGTTTGCACCCCTGTAAAGCCACTGGGCATCCAAACAGTGTCATTATTTCTACCTCAATTTTTGTATTGGTGTGAACTGAGTCTGATTGCATATAAATAAATATGTAATAAAAAGATTCTTTTATGTGTTGTATAATTTTTATCTCTTTGAAAGAAAATTATCAGGTAGAAAAACTGATTCAGAATTCTAGTTTAAAAATTTCAAAATCGTGCTTTTTTTATCCCTGGGATCCCTGTGAAGTGATATCTTCCTAGGAACCTGTAACTGTGATAAGGGACTTGTTCTTTTTTTTTTATAAAGTTCACACATTATTTACTCAATGGTACACTGGGGAACAGCGAATACATTAAAGCAAATATTGCTCATCTTACCCTGTAGACCATTCTTCCCAATTACTCTAGCACAGATTTGTATTAAGGAGCTTAATGAACAGAAGCTGCTATATATAGCTTCCATTATCCAAGCATACACAGAATGCATGGACATCTAGAATTACCAGGCAGCCTTTCTTCAAATGCCTTCAATGAAACCCAGTCGTTCAAGTTTCTCAGCTTCCCCAGAATTCCTGTAATTCAAGTGAGCAGCCTAATTAAGACTCCTAAATTCTATTTTCTTCTAGTGTCATACTACTATACTAGCTTCCATAGAACTTGAGTTCCTGATCATACTGATCAATGCAATTCTATTGTCTCTGGGTGATTATTAATAATGCCTGTTTCTCTTCAAACATCTAGCCTATAAACGATGTCTTTGTCCTTCCTCTAAATGAACTTCACAATCACCCAGGGAGAAAATTCTACAAGATGATGGACTTAGAAGTTCTGGAGCCAACACTACCCACTCTGTACACAAAGGAACAAAGAGAAATCGCTCTTATGAATAATGACTTTAGCTTGTGACCCAGTAAGTGAGTTTACAGAAAGACTGGGAGATGCATGAAGGGACAAGAAACAATTCCACAGCTATGGGCATGTCTCATGGAGAGTTGCAGTGCCTCAGTATGCAATATAACTGGTGCCCTCATTTTCTTAATACCACTCCATCCTGCTCATCCCTATAACAGGCAATCCCTGTTGGCAGCTCTAATGTTCTGCTATAATGATGACCCAGTCACTGGATGTTAATTCTGATATAATGGCTGCCTCCCCTATTAAAATCTCCAAGACAACATTCAATGGCATGGCCTTCAGGGAAGCGAAGGTTCCGTGTGCTTCCTACTTGCCTTGTTCTCAGCTTCTTCCTTACCTCTGTGTCAGGGGAAAATTTGAGGAGGCACACTTGGTTGTACCTTGTGTGAGTGAAAGTGTTGAAAACCAAAAGCCTAGTTTAATTTGGTCCTGCCCATAATCTTCTATCCACGTGAATGCAGCATGGACAGTTTATTGTTTTAGTCCTTCCCTCACTCTGCTTCCTCCTCTTAATTTTCTCCTTATTTCACCAGTGCACATGAGGTATCTGGGGATCGGAACTGTTTCCTGTGATCCATACCTTTTTTCTTTACACCACTTGGAGGAGGCATCAGCTACCACATGACTATGAAGCTGGTCTCCGTGATCTAGACCACCTTAGGTGTAGACATCATGGTAAATAGGCTGTTGCTTCTAAATGTCTACCACTATTGCGCTACTGCTACGTGACACACTAAATGCTTCGATTGCATCCTTTTGGGTGTTTGTGTCACAGTGCCATAATGGAGTCTTGCGATTCTCACTGTTGGGGAGGGTGCTGCTTGATTTGAAGCTACTTGAGCTTGCTTATGGGTGGGCAAGGGAAAGCCTCCATGTGGTCCATCAGAGCTCCTTCCAATATTTAGAGCAGGCTCTCTGGCTAACAAGAAAGTGATTTTGTTTTGATTTGTCTTTTTTCCCCTCCCTTAAATATGCTCCAGGACTTCTCAAGGGAGAGGAAAGTTGAGGAATTATATTTAAGTAATTTTGCATGTTTTCTCCTAATGCCTTTATGAGGTTATTAATGTTGCTTTCACACTTTTTATGTTTTTCAGCTCACTATTTTACAGGTGCTGAAAGGCACCAAGGAGAAGCTGGGTTTTGTGGAGGAGACAACACGTCCATCATTTTCAGGGAGCCAGGACCCTTTTAGTACTGCTGGTCTTTTCACTTATTATCTAAGGAGGACATTGTCCAGAGGGACCTGGGGTGATTTTGCAACTTAGCATCTAACACATCTGTTCTGAGCCCAGATCCCTGAATAGGCTGAGAGTACATGAGTACCCTCAGAGCCTTCTGGAATGACAGCCCAACACTCTGCAAGGATGAGAGTATCTCCACTTTGAGAATGGATCAACCTTCATCATGTCTGAAGATTAAAAAATGTTTCACAGAACAGAAAAGGATATGACTTCTTCTGTATATACCATACCAAACTATGGTATAATTAATCAATTTGGATAGAAATAATGTTGAAAATGTAAAACCGATGGCCTAGTTCAGCTTACTAGCATGCCACATGTTCTGAGCTCTGTTTTCTCCTTAATGTCCCTTCTGAAGCTCCACTTGAGGTGAAAGGTTGGTTAAGTAGGCTTCACAGAGCCATAAACTCCTCTGCAGCGCCTCTATGTTCTTGGTATTTGACTAATTAGGGAGATCTAAGTTTCAGATGATAAGAAATGGAAATATCACTAACCCAGTAGTATGCTCAAGCAGGCTCCTCCAAACTTAGGAAAACTAGTTGTCAATTCATTTAGGAACTTGCAAACCAGTAGAAATGCAGACATTATTAAAAAAATAGACCATAGATATTTAAATTAAGTAAGTCATACTAACAAGTAAACTAAGTATTCCCAGATCATCGCTTTGTAATTATTTAATTACATGCTATTGACATCTGTGCTCTTGTGTTACTTACTCAGATTGTAGAAGCCAGAAGCACTCTACCTTGGGTAGTGCTGCTATGTGACTCTTCCCAGAAAAACGAGGTCAAATCAATGGTTCTTCAAGATTACTGTGCACCAAAAACATTTTCAAGGTTTTACTTGTTTTAGTACAAGCTCAGATTGCCTACAAGGATGCATGCACAGATTCTGACTCAGTAGATCAAAGGGAGGCTTGAATTTACATCCCTGCTGATATGGCTGAGCCTATGATGATAGATTAAATACCATTAATTGAAGCAAGTCTATTGTGTAATCAGGATTGTCTCAATGAAAACTTAGGAAGCAGATTTAGAGACTAGAGGTGTCATATATATTTCCATCTAATAATTACGTGTAATTATCATGCCTCACATAAATATTTCCATACCATAACTGGATCCTCATCATCATCATACTCTGACACAGAATACTGGAATCACTGCACACAGAAAACCCTCTCACAACAGCAAAACTTCAGCACGCCACTGAGATGATCAACACACAGCAACTGCTTCTCTATAAAAACAGCTCCCAGACATTTAATTGGTCATTTATCAAGCCATACCTCTACATTATATTTCTTTTATTCTAAGAACTCTGAAAGTCTACTTTTTTCCTTTTCAAATGAAGATCAAACAAATCTCATAAATATTCATGAATGGCCAAATCACTGGTTATATAATTTTCATCATGGTTAAAATTATGTTACATTGCAGGACGTCGGGCTTCCCTCTTCTGCCCATGGTTGCACCATGTGATTTCTCAGCCATTTCTTTAAATGTCTGCAGATTTCATTCCTGCAATCATCGGCTGATAGTTGAGTGTTTCTTTAGCATTTCTCTGAACAACAATACACCAGTGCAATCTAAGATACTTAAATTCAAGAGCAGCAGAACATGTGGCATAAAATTCAACTTCTCCTTTGCCACGCAGACTAATCATGTCTCAAGCCCCCATGTAATCAGGCTGCAGACACTGTGGACCAGAAGTACATGCATATGGCTTTCGTTTATAAAAGATAAAATAAACGGAGTAGATCACATAGATCTTGCTATGAGTCTATCATAGAAAGATGAATAAGAAGTCCTAAAAGTGAAAATCCTTTCAACCTTATGTATTACTAGTCAGATAGGAAATATTGTGCAACAATATTGTTAGGAGGTTCTAACTTGAAAATATTAGGCAAAAGTGAAAAGGTGGTCACACTGACTCATGCAAAGCCACAGTGGAATAGGATTGACAGAGGACTAACCTCTAAGTGCCTAATCCAATCCAACTCAATCTCAAATACATAGAACTACAGAGAAAGGAATATGGAAATTAAAAGGTCTTTGCCATGACTGTGCAAGTGAAGGAGAAGGCTTACCCTTTTAAAATTTTATTGTTTTATCTTCTATTAAAGAAAAACTAGAAAGGAGAAAACAAAACATATGGCACTAAAGAGAAAGTTACTAGAAGTTACTGAAAAGGTTGGATTAATCTTTTCAGATTTTTTTTTTCAGTGATTAGGGACCAAACTCAGGACCTTGTGCTTGCCAGGCAGGCACTTATGCCACTGAGTTATTTCCCTGGCCCTCAGTCTTTTCAGATTGAAAATAGTTTTCAGAAAAGACTTCAGAGAGATTTCAGAATGCTAAAGAAAGAGGTTCATTAAGTCAAGAAGCAAAAGTATATTTGTCTGTAGGAAACAGGAAAACCTTGCACGTTGGCATGTGAAATGTGGATCCAGGAGCTGGAACCCAAATATGCATTCACACACAGAGGCTGTACTCACACCTACCCTTCTGCTTGTCCTGTTACAGTCTGCTTTGCACTTGTGCACTAGTCTACACTGTTATTTCATTTTAGACATACTAAAGTGGACATGCTCCTAAAACAAGCTGACAGTATCTCTTGACATAAGTATGGTAAAAAAAAAAAATTCATCCCTCACCCAGACAGAATAGGATCCCTGCACAATCCCTACCCTGATCTTAGTGATTTTTGAGGTCACATTATCCACCCACCTCTCAAACTCAACCTCTGTTCTGTGGAAGCTGAAAGGCTGCACTGAAATTTTACTACAGAACAAACACTGGTTCTCGTGACCAAGGTTGCTAAAATCTAAGTTTTCCTTTCTGACACCCTCTGTACAGTGTAGTGAGTGAGCTCCATAAAAATATCTTCTTTACAGCAGCAATTTCTTAATGAGAAGCCCTGAGATGGAGCATAGTGCCTGTATCAGAACCAGGGATCCCCAAAGGTCTGTAAGGATCATGACCTTCAAAGTCAGTCAACACGGAATCATCAGGTGTTTGCTAATATATTTCCTACAGCAATGCCCCTACTACTCATAAAGAGCCTATGTAACAAAATTCTTTATACTAGAAATTGAACTTAGGGTCTCACACTTGCCAGATAGGTGTTGTGTGGCTGAGCTACACGAGGTATATTAAACTACTCATGACATAAGATATTTCAAACTATTCACACTTTCCAAAAATTCTGTACTTAAACTTCGAAATAGTATGACATGAGTTCACTGTTTCTTTCTGTCAATTTTTGGGTTTGCTTCTTTTGGTCCTGGGGATTTGACTCACATCCTTTGCAATGAGCAGATAATTTCATTTTTTTAACTTTTATCTTTACTTTTTACTTTTATTTTTTATTTTGAAATAAAGTCTTACTAGGTCACTGAGTTGCTGAGCCTGATTTCAAACTTTTGCTCCTCCTCCACCAAATTTCCGGAGTTCTGGAGATATAGGAATATGCTACCGTGCTACAGTGCTAGATATTTTAAGAAATCACCTATGGGCATTTCACATTTAATTTTTAGGAAGAATTTATTTGCTTATTTCAAATTTAAATCTCAGCTGGTGGTGATATATCTCACAAGGCCACAGAAATCAGATATTCTCTAGTTTCAACCTGGATTTTTAACACACATGGAAAATAATAATCGCAAAAGAAGGTGTAAATATTTGCAAATTTACTATGTAAAACTACAGCATAAATTGTTCATCTTTCAAAGGAAACCTATTTACTATTTAGTAGATGATAAGATTTATTATCTCAAATTTCATGAATATTTAGAAAAATATCACCACAATGCAAAAAAGAATTATTTATAAACTAATGTGCCTGATAAAATACCACCACATGAAAGGATAATACTCACCTGTAACAACACCTTGAACCCCCTCAATTTATTTATAAGAATTTCCCTCTCCTGTAAGACAAGCTTCTCTAAATTATGTACAAAAACATTAGAGAAGTAGGAAAGGAGATAGTTTCTCTCACATTAAGACTTTATGTAGTTTTTTTAAGTCCAATGATTTACAGTGTATAAATGGCATAATGTTATAAGGCTTCTCTGAGTTGTAATAATAAGCCACATGTTTGCATATCAACTTTCCAGCTGACCACACTATGCAGTCCACAGGATTTCAGATCCTCAGTTTAATTCAAATTTCTAGGAAATGTTTAAATGATGAACATGCCTGGGCTATTTCAACCAATTTTCTTAGGCACCATCTGCCAGGCCATCTGGATTTTGCATTATCTATGGTGGTAAATGATTATGGACTATGACTCTAAAAAAGAGAAGAAAAGAAGAAAGGACAAGAAAATAGTAAATTGTCAAATAAACTCAAATGAAAATAAAATTGTTCATGTGCAATGTTGTATAAAAAGAAGAAGTTTGCCACTAGGAAAGGGAAATACATTTTCTGCGCTTTTGTTTTTTCTGATCAGTAACATGAATTACGATGAGCACTTGACCTTTTTCTGTAAGATGTTTAAATGGCAGCTGTTATGGGTGCAGTATACCATTTCCATCAAAAGCTTTTGAGGACAATAGTTTGTTTTGCAAAGGTCATGTTTTTTACATACTTGTGAATGATTTCAAAAGGATTACTAACCAAATACTGTATACAAGCCTTCCACTAAGAATAAATTATATAACAGCATTCAAAGTAAATGTGAGCCAAGAAGTCTACAGAGTTGAAAAACCTTCGAAATCTATTCCATGATTCATATTGAATCCTCTTTTCAGAAAGTTAACTAGGGTTAATAAAAAATATAGAGAATTGGATTAAAAGATTTATTAAAATTGCTAAAATATAAACAGGATAATATTGAAATTGTATTATTTTGATACATGTACAATTATTTGAATATAAAAATAAGTAAATACTTTGCCAGAAGAAAGAGAAGAAAATGTTCAGCCCTTCCACCATCCTTCCAACGATAAACCTTATTTCACTCCATGGTTGATGAGGAAACCTCAACATATACAGTTTTGTCAATAATTCTAGAATAAAATGTGTAGACATGCAGGGATAGAATTCATGGAATGCAATGGAGCCTTTAGTTTTAAGTGACATAAATCAGATGCTGAAGACTAAATGTAGCATAGTTTCTCTTATACAAGAAACACAAAAGTACTCTACAGTGAAAAGAAAAAGGTAGATGATAGAGTACAGGGAGATAGATTTTGTGGTGATGGGAAAGGAAGGAAATTAGGGCAAAGTGGTATACCAGAGACAGGCAAGAAAGAAAGAGGAAACAAAGATATTAAGATGCAACATGTGTGCGCAGCAATTCATGCATACATATGTGTATGATTTTGTAAATATATACTCATAAAATTTGCTCTTATGAAACATAAAATTTGGAATGCTTTAGCAAACATATGTAGTTGTGTAACTACTATGACAATCAATATTTTAATCATTATGTTGACTAATTATGTTTTGGCTATCCTTTGTTTGCATCCAACAGGGTTGGATGCTGGAAACTAAGCGGGGAGTAGTTAGAGGTGATGGAAGTTTAAAGAGATGGAGCCTACTCTAAGTGCTTAGGTCCCCCATACCATCATATGTGGAAGAAATTGATCATCGTGAGAGACTGGTTAGAACCGATTAGAACAGCTTGCTTTGTAAAGAGAAAGACTAGTTCGTGTGCATTCTCAGCATTGTGACACATCCCTCCATGAAGCACTCAGAAAAACTGAGCCAAAGATAACACTACACTCTTGGGCCTCCACGAATGCAAGCTAGAGAAATTCTTTGACCTTATACATCACCCAGAGTCACATATTCTTTAACAGCAACAGAAATCAGACTGTAATCTAACTTATAAAGATTTCTTCCGTTCTTTTATACTCAATTTCCTCTCCCCTACCATTTGGTTTATAATTTATATTTCCTTACCATTTTACCTTTTCTAGAGTCCTTATAGATGGAAATCTTCAATCTGTAATTCCCTGTGTGTAGCTTCTTACTAGCAGCATAATGATGCTTTTGAGATTCATCCGGGATCTTGCATATATCATGATTGGTTCCTCTATGTTGCTGTGTAGTATTTTCCAAGTTGCATACACTACAAATTGCTTACCTACCCAGTGCTTAGAGATCACTTTGATTATTTCTCATTTTTTGATGTCTAATTCACTCATTTCATATAAAACTTTGATTACTGTTACCAATGAGTAAGATTGCTGTACTATTTGAACATC